>SSNR01000064.1:8257-118316 GCA_006937965.1 Callopanchax toddi | reverse complement strand
CGACTATATTTAGCCGGTATCGCTCAGCCTCTTCCACAAGCTCCAGCTCCTTCCCCGCCAGAGAGGTGACGTTCCATGTCCCAATAGCCAGTTTTTGTGTCCGGGGATCGGACCGCCAAAGCTCCCGCCTTGGTCTGCCATCCGATCCACATTGCACCGGACCCTTCATGTTCCTCCTGCAGGTGGTGGGCCCACAGGTGGATGAGCCCATGTATCCAGTTCGGGCTGGGCCCGGCCGGGCCCCATGGGCGAAAGCCCGGCCACCAGGCGCTCGCTCACGGGCCCCAACCCCAGGCCTGGCTCCAGGGTGGGACCCCGGTAACCCTCCGGGCCGGGTACACTGGCTCGTTGATAGAACTTCCATGAAGAGTCTTTGAACCGCACTTTGTCTCACCCCTCCCCTAGGACCAATTTGCCATGGGTGACCCTACCAGGGGCACAAGTGCCCCAGACAACATAGCTCCTAGGATCATTAGGGCACTCAAACTCCTCCACCACGATAAGGTGACGGTTCACAGATATTATATAATCTATAATATCTGTGAAAAATAATTAAATAGACTGAATAGAATAGGATCAGAAGAAATGGAATGAAAGAAGCAGATGCAGGTTTGTTTGAGGTGAATATGCTGAGAGAAACAGTCTGAAGAAAGACAGAAGCTCTTCTGCCTCATTTGCTAACGTAATCCATCCTCTATCCCATCTTTATCTGTCTAAAAGGGGATGTTTGTGCAGCACCTGCTACACTGGATGGACAGAGTCAGTGAATGGATGTCCTCTCTGACTGAGCTTTGAGTGGTCGACTGGACATCGGGCCTTAGATGGAGGGTTCTGACATGATCGCAGGCTTATTTAAGTCCAGTCAGAGCAAAAAGACGGATTTACTCACAGTCGCTTTCTGTAATGGGAATTGTTTCAGTGGTTGTAGGGGCGTGGGAGGAGAGAAAAGGGAGATACAGAAGTGAATTACAGCTTTCAGCTCAGGGTTTCCTACATTATGTTGTCTAGACATTGTAATCCCCAAGAGAGGCTAGAAGGCTCCAGGTGCCATGAGACAGGTAGGAAATGAGGGGAGGCCAGAACAAGCTAGACTCATCTCTCACTCCTCCTCTCATGAACTGTTAGACAATGTAATAATGACTTTAAATTAAAGGTATTGTATACTTACTTGAAGATTATTTTATGTTTGAATTTATTTAAATTTTGAAGAGAAATCCTAATAATCTAGCATCGGTCTGTTTGCCTTTTGTTTTTTTGTCATCTAAGGTGGTTTTCTCCCTAACAGGTTAAAATAAATCAAAGTTCACATCAATTTATGAGAAGAGGCAGCCAGTGATTTTTTTACCAAAGCAAATATGTTTAATACAAACCAGATTTTTGCCTCTTTAATGTAAATTTTCTGTTTCTGGATATATTACCTCAGTTTGTTTCCAAATATATTTAAAGGAAATATAGTCTAAAGTTTGTATTTTTGTACATGGTCAGCATTCAAGGTCATGTGGGAATTGTTTGTGCTCGCAACTCCAAAGAATAATCCTCAGAAACAGTCTTTGTGATGTTCTGACCTAATGGAAAAATGCTGTTGTGTCAAACTAAGCTTGTTTTTATGTTGTCTTAAAATGAGCTGTGCACACTTGCAGGTGTAGTGTGTGATTGTTTGCATGACTGTGAGCTATAACAGCCACATCCCAAACAGCTATCATATCAGTTGTTTTTTTTTTAATCCTGGCTGTTACTGCTATGATGAATTGCACACTGAACTCTTTGGGGTTTTTTTGTCCACAGTGAAGTTTGATGACTGCGTGGGGAGTGAAGGTGTGGTTTTCCAGAGCAGCGACCCCATCTTCAGCGTGCGGAGGGATGGGTTCATCTTTGCCCGAGGAGACGTAGCCAGTCTGGATGAACCAGTTCAGTTTAAACTGGCAGCAATTGGCCCTTACACAAATGTCTGGGAGACTGTGATTCAGCTGGCAGTGACTGACCTACCATCACCTGAGCAAAATGAGAATGAGGTGAGTTACACACAGAAATGTCATGCGTTAAATTTCAATTATCATCCCAGAGGTTTCTTTTCCCATCACATTTTTTTCTCCAGTGGTCTGGTGATGCTAACAGCCCAGAATCAGGTCAAAACTCCTCAGGGTTTTAGAGAAATAGAGAGACTGGGAGAGAGAGGCAGCAATGGCAGATGGTTAGAAGTGATAGAATCACGCTGCCACATGGGGGAGAGAATGTTTCCCTCACCCATAAGCTGTTATTGGAAAACATCTTGCGCCTATGCACCCCAGGAGTCCTAGACTCCTCCATTTCTATTTAAAAGCTGTCAGAGGTCAGGTGAAGACTGAGCAGCCTGAGCTAAGCTGTCCCCATAACTACAGAACCACACGGCCAGATCAGATAGTCAATACAAACAGCAGTGTTAATCAGATTAGGCAGTGACAACACAAATAATTAGGAGTCTGTGTTCACTTATACGTACTCACTGCAACTTTAGACATGTTAAATGGGCCAGTGAGCTCTTCATCAGATCAAAGCTCACTGAGACAAACATGTCACTTGTAAGATATGGTGACTGACAAGGATCCACTTAGTTTTGACAAGCAAAGGCATGCTTATGTAGGAAGCAGCTGTTATCTGTTGGCTAGAGAATCTTAACCTCTGCTTGAAATGGTGACACGATGACTGTGATGTGAAATCTATTAGTCTGAAATGGAACATCTTTGAGAGAAAATATAAATGGTAATAGTGCAGTTACAGCCCAAAATAACAACATGCATTAAGTTTATTCTTTACGGTCCAATAGTATATTAGGATATTGTAATAGTCTAAGCCATTACATCTCAAATAGTGGGGTGTGCCCCCCTGGGGGGTGTGGTGAGGGATGTCGGGGGGCGCCAGAGGCAGGAGGACTTTTTAGGATTAGTGTCTATATTCATGCTTGGGCAGGTTTTTGAGTTGCAGCAGGTTTTGACGAACTTTTGTGTGGGATAACGTTGAGTATCTGGCAACCCAGTGCAGTGTACAGAGCGGGGAAGCGAGATGGAGACGTTTGTCAGGTGAACAGGTTCACATGGAGCTCCTTAAGGGTCTGGTGGTCTGGGAGCAGCGGGGTGGACACACTGGGTGATTAAAGAAGTCAAAAGTGCCTACAGTTTGATTAATGAATTATATAAAAGGTGTAATGTCTGCAAAAGTAAAAGTGGTGGTTGTCAACAAGTTCGGATACATTTAATTGCCGAGAGTTAGTGATGTTGAAGGAAAACTGGAGTGGGGTTTATGTGAAGGATGTGAACGTTGCATATGATACGTTCTTAAAAATATATAAATCCTTAAATGACAAGAACTGCCCTGTACTGGTTTGTAGAAAAAAGAAAAATATGAATGTAGAACCGTGGTTAACTAATGGACAATTAAAATCTTGCAAGAGGAAAAATAAATTATACAGAGATTTTGTCAGACTTCGAACCAAAGCCACAGAAATGAAGTACAAGATATATAAAAATAAACTGACAACATTAATAAGACAAGCAAATAAAAGATTATTATAATTGAAGGTTGAAGGAAAGCACAGGTGACATGAAAAGAACATGGAGAATTCTGAATAGTGTCATAAGACCCAGGTCTCAACATGCCCATTATCCAGATTTCTTTACTAAAGGAGAGAAGATCTTGAGGGATAAAAGTGAGGTGGTGAATGAATTTAATTCATTTTTTGTAAACATAGGGCACTTATTCTTGAGAGTTGGGACAAAACAAGTTTTAAAATCTTTTTTTTTAATGTACACTATATTTATTTTAATTATGTGTTTGTGTAGAGTAAAGTCTAAGGTATATAAATATGTAAAGGTGCAGGTTCTAAATAAAAGCATATTTTTAACAAATTCACTTTTTTTGTGTTAGAACCCAATTTGTGTCAACTCCGTCAGACACACTCATAAGAATGGGTTTTAAATTCTTGCAGTCCAACAAGAATCTAAATTTCTAAACTATATTGTAATAGGGTTTAGTTACACTTGTATGTAATAACATTCAAGATATACATTTCAATTGTAATTTTATACTCTTGAGAAAACTTGGATCTCTAAAAATCCCCATTTTAAAACTCTGCCTTTGATTTTAATATACTAAAAATCAATTCCTTAAATAAATTACACTTAAGAGGCAGTAGGTTAGATGTGCCTTTATTACAAAAAGACCAGAAACTGAAATAAAAACAAACATGTCCTTTAAAAAATAAAAAAAACATACATCTGAAAGTGTGGGCCAAGAACTGACGGTGTTGACAAAAATGAGTGTGAACTACTATTTAACAAACAAAAATGTTTTTACTTTAAAGGAGTTACCAAGAAACTAACTGCATATTTCATATTTTGATCATTTTACAAATATAATATGAATTGAATACAACATTCTCAACAATTATCCAAATTAAAATGATGGAAAACATAGGTCCTTCTGTTCTTGCATTCTTTTCTCCATCTTTGCCTTGCTTGCCACCCTACGGAGAAAACTCATTTCGGCCGCTTGTATCCGCAATCTTGTTCTTTTGGTCATTACCCAGAGCTCATGACCATAGGTGAGGATTGGGAGGCAAATCAAGAGCCTTGCTTTCTGGCTCAGCTCCTTCTTCACCATGACAGACCGGTTCAGCGTCCGCATCACTGCAGACGCTGCCCCAATCCGCCTGTCGATCTCCCTCCTTCCCTCACTCGTGAACAAGACACTCCTCCACTTGAGGCAGGATCTCTCTCCCGACCTGGAGTTGGCAAGCCACCCTTTTCCGGTCGAGAACCATGGACTCAGACTTGGAGGTGCTGATCCTCATCCCAGTCGCTTCACACTTGACTGTGAACCTCCCCAGCAAGAGCTGAAGGTCAGAGCCTGATGAAGCTAGGAGGACCACATCATCTGCAAAAAGCAGAGACGAGATTCTCCTGTCACCAAACTCAACACCCTCCACACCACGGCTGCGCCTAGAAATCCTGTCCATAAAGGTTATGAACAGGACCGGTGACAAAGGGCAGCCCTGGCGGAGTCCAACCCTCACTGGGAACAGGTCCGACTTACTGCCGGCTATGCGGACCAGACTCACACTCCTCTGGTACAGGGACTGAATGGCCCTTAACAAAAGACCATCCACTCCGTACTCCTGGAGCGCCCCCCCACAGGGTGCCCCTGGGGACACGGTCATAAGCCTTCTCCAAATCCACAAAACACATGTGGATTGGTTGGGCAAACTCCCATGACCCCTCCATCACCCTAGCGAGGGTAAAGAGCTGGTCCACAGTTCCACGACCAGGACGAAAACCACATTGCTCCTCTTCAATCCGAGATTCAACCATCGACCGGACCCTCCTCTCCAGGACCCTGGAGTAGACCTTTCCCGGGAGGCTGAGGAGTGTGATCCCCCTATAGTTGGAACACACCCTCTGGTCCCCCTTCTTAAAAATGGGAACCACCACCCCGGTCTGCCACTCCACAGGAACTGCCCCCGATGACCACACAATGTTGCAGAGACGTGTCAACCACGACAGTCCTACAACATCCATAGCTTTGAGATACCCAGGTCGGATCTCATCCACCTCCGGGTCTCCGCCGCTGTGTAGTTGTCTGACTACCTCAGAGACTTCTGCCCCAGAGATTGGACAGTCCGTCCCCAGGTCTCACAGCTCTGGTTCCTCATAGGAATGCAAGTTGTTGGGATTGAGGAGCTCCTCAAAGTATTCCTTCCACCGTCCGACTATAGCCCCAGTAGACATCAGCAGCTCCCCGTCCCCACTGTAAACAGTGTGAACAAGTTGTGGCCTTCCTCCCCTGAGACACTGGATGGTTAGCCAGAACCTTTTTGGAGGTTGAACAAAAGCAATATAATAAAATGTAACAAATTAAAAATTAAGTAATATTGTTTGTCTTTAGAATATCAATTAAAAATCTATGAAAATATTATCAGAAATAATATTTTATTACCACTTTAAGTCATTATACGTTGATTTGTCAACTCCGTCAGATCTCATGTCAACTCCATCAGACATGAGATCTGACAGAGTTGACGTCTGACGGAGTTGACGAAAGGTCATGTATTTTCCCTCCAAAAGTTGGATTGTACACAGCAGCTAGTTGTTTTTTCCTCAGTTGCTAGTTGTCTCAATAACCTCTCTAAAATGCCTAAGTTAAATCCACTTTTTTTAAAAACGCACATCACAATGGAAAGACGGTGTTGACATGTTCCAGCTGTGACCATAGAAATAATGACAGTGTTTGTGTAAATTATCTAAAAGTTTAAAACTTAGCAGAGTATGTCTGCTAGTCCTGTTATCAGCACAGCATGGGAAACTCAAAAGGGTCCTCGGTAACACAGATGACCATGCTATTGCCTGATTAAGTGAAGTTTATGAAAAATCTGATGGGAGTTGACAGAAACTGAGGACACATCTTTGGCAAGCAGATTTTTAGGTAAAATATAGTTTGATGTTTACTTTAAGCACTGCATCACATATGTAAATTCATTGTTTTTCAATTGATATTTATGCATTTAAATTTTCTACACTTTTTAAAAGTTTTTGGGGTTGATGAATGTTGTGATTTTGTGGTGAAGACAAATATAATAACATAAACCTTTTAACATAACCTAAACATTTAAGCAGTATTTTTTCAAAATAAAGAAAAATTCACACTTATATAACATTACGATACAGATTTCCTTTAGATTTAACATTGTAAGTAAGTAAATCATGAGAAATAATGTTTATTTATAACATAAATTACACATTTGTATGAAGGACATGTTTTGTCCCGACTCTCAAGAATGAGTGAGGGCCAAGTCTGGCCAAATCTGTGGAAACACAAACTAATGAGGGCGGAAAAATACAAGGAGGGAGTAGAATTCTACAGTCTATGTTTTTAGGGGATGTAAGTGAAAATGAAATCTTGACGATAGTAAAGAAAAGTAAAAATAAAACATCCATTGACAGTGATGGGATTGACATGATGATTGTAAAGAAAACAATTGATTATGTTGTTAAACCATTTACTCATATTTGTGATTTGTCTGTTCAGAGTGACATATTTCCAGAAAAAATGAAAACTGCAAAAGTAATTCCAATATTTAAAAATGGTGATAGACGTAGTTTTGATAATTACAGACCGATCTCAGAGCTTCCACAGTTTTCTAAAGTGCTAGAGAAATGGTTTGTTCAAAAACTAGGCGGCTTCATTGAGAAGAATAACCTGCTGCGTGAGAGTCAGTATGGATTTCGATCACATAAATCTACATCCCTGGCATTACTAGAATTAAATTAAGAACTTACATCAGCAATAGAAAGGAAACAATACACAGTGGGTTTGTTTATTGATTTAAAAAAAGCATTTGATACCATAGATCACAGTGTGTTACTTTCTAAGTTGAAGGATTATGGGATAAGAGGGATAGCTCATGACTGGTTAAGTAGTTATTTGAATAAAATAAATCAATTTGTACAGTTGGATGATGAAATGTCAGATTCTCTAGAGATTACTCATGGAGTCCCACAGGGGTCAGTGTTGGGTCCTAAGCTTTTTATTTTGTATATTAACGACATTTGTGATGTGTCCAAAGTATTACAGTTCATATTGTTTGCTGATGATACAAATATATTTTGCTCTGGGAATGACTTAAAAGTAATTTTAGAAAATATGGTTTGTGAGATGTCTAAACTTAAGAAGTGGTTCAAAGACAATAAATTATTTCTCAATTGGAATAAAACAAATTCATGGTTTTTAGTAACAGGAAAATTGATAATTCAGTCACGTTGTCTATTGATGATGTTTTAGTTGAAAGAGTAAATGAAGTCAGATTCTTAGGGGTTGTCTTGGATCATAAACTTAACTGGAAATCTCACATAAAATATATAAAACAAAAACTTTCTAAAAGTATTGGTCTTTTAAACAAAGTCAAAAGCGTTCTAGAAACATCAACACTTCAGACATTATATCACTCATTTATTGTTCCATATTTGACTTATTGTATAGAGGTTTGGGGCAATACATATAAAACAAATACTAATCCATTGTTTCTGTTACAGAAGAAAGCTTTAAGAATTTTACATAAAGTACATCCAAGAGAACATACTAATAGATTGTTTGTTCAGTCAAAAATGATAAAATTCAGAGATTTGGTTAATTTGAAAACTTTACTAATTATGTTCAAGGCTAGAAATAAGTCACTGCCAACACAGTTACTGAAGTTTTTTGTTTTGATTACAAATACTGTAATGAAAAAAGTAGAAAGAAATCTGAGTTTAAAAGAATATTTGCTCGTACTACATTAAAGCAAATGTGCATTTCAATATATGGTGTAAAATTATGGAATAACCTGAATCATGATTTTAAAAAATGTGCAATTTCTGATCAATTTAAAAAAATGTATAAAGAAAAAATGCTAAAATCCTATGATCTTGTGAGTTAATGATAGAGGATTGATATGTTTTAGTTCTGGTATTGTTTGTGAAGAAAAAGCAGTTTACTTTTGTGTATAAGGCCATTTTGTAATTTATTTTGTCTTTAGTTGAAGGGGGTAGGTTATATAAGATTTTTTCTTCTTCCTCCTCCTTTTTCACTCAAATGATTTGTATTCTGGTTGGTATTTTGTATTTTGATTTGACGTTTGTATATTGAATTTTTTGAGTGAAATAAACTTATTGAATTGAAATTGAAAATGTAATGACACTAAATTTCATATTTTATTGCAAAATCTCTGAAAATCATAAAACTTTACCTGTGAGTGTGTAACAACCCTTCAGGACAGGATATCACTTCAGTCATGCAAAGTTTGACTTTTTGGGACCCATTCAGAGGTTTATTTAAATTTACACTGTGAACTACATCTGAGCTATAGAGCAGTGGATCCATTGTTAGTGTTTATGACAGTTGTTTGCAAATTTTGTCTACATGAAATTGATAGCACTCCATTCAAGATTGAGCCACAGGATTAGATTTATTTTAAAAGCAAATGAAAAATAGTGACGAAAATGCAAAGTTATTCTGCAAAAAACTAAGTGTTCCTTATTTCTTATACATTTAAATGCTCTTAACAACAGCAACTTGTTAAATTTTTTTCCTCTGCTGTCCACATTGCATAGGTTACAATCGTTTTTGACTTAAAAAAAAAATAAAAATAACTTTAAACACTCTCTGCCCATAACTGAGAATCTAATTAAGCTAGTTGCTAGCTGGTGATTGTAATGGAGCATTAGATACCTAAAGAGGCAGGTGATTGCTCGTCTCGTCTTCTTCCGCTTATCCGGGTCCGGGTCGTGGGGGCAGCATCCCAATTAGGGAGTTCCAGACAGTCTTCTCCCCAGCCACTTCTACCAGCTCCTCCGGCAGGATCCCAAGGCGCTCCAGGGCCAAACCAGAGATATATTTTCTCCAGCGTGTCCTGGGTCGACCCGGGGGCCTCCTGCCGGCAGGACTTGCCTGAAACACCTCCCTGGGGAGGCGTCCAGGGGGCATCCTAACAAGATGCCCGAACCACCTCAACTGGCTCCTTTCGACATGGAGGAGCAGCGGTTCTACTCCGAGTCTCTCCCGAATGTCCGAGCTCCTCACCCTATCCCTAAGGCTGAACCCGGCCACCCTACGGAAAAAACTCATTTCGGCCGCTTGTATCCGCGATCTCGTTCTTTCGGTCATTACCCAAAGCTCATGACCATAGGTGAGGATTGGGAGGTAGATCGATCGGTAAATCGAGAGCCTCGCTTTCCGGCTCAGCTCCTTCTTCACCACAACAGACCGGTTCAGCGTCCGCATCACTGCAGACGCTGCCCCAATCCGCCTGTCGATCTCCCGCTCCCTCCTTCCCTCACTCGTGAACAAGACCCCGAGATACTTGAACTCCTCCACTTGAGGCAGGATCTCTCTCCCGACCTGGAGTTGGCAAGCCACCCTTTTCCGACCGAGAACCATGGCCTCGGACTTGGAGGTGCTGATCCTCATCCCAGCCGCTTCACACTCGGCTGTGAACCTCCCCAGCAAGAGCTGTAGGTCAGAGCCTGATGAAGCTAGGAGGACCACATCATCTGCAAAAAGCAGAGACGAGATTCTCCTGTCACCAAACTCAACAGCCTCCGCACCACGGCTGCACCTAGAAATCCTGTCCATAAAGGTTATGAACAGGACCGGTGACAAAGGGCAGCCCTGGCGGAGTCCAACCCTCACTGGGAACAGGTCCGGCAGGTGATTGCTCTTTAGGATTTTGTGAGTTTTAGAAAAATCCAGATACAGCAGGGTGAATATTGTGAGAACATTTACCAAAACACACAACTAGGTGAATGCAAATGTTGTTTATCTTTTCTAACAACTTTACTTCTTCAACTATAAAACTGAGAAGTGTGTTTACAGCTTTCTTTTAATGCTGCAAATCAGTCGATTTGTATCAAAGCACAAAAACAATTTAATATTATTCTCACAGTTTTTTTTATTAAAAAAGGACATTTATGACATCACTGATTGTATGTAAACATTTAGATTTAAAAATTGGGAATCTAGCCTGACAAATGTATGTTTGCATCCCATAAATAGCCCGAATGAAACAAATAGATCTTGTTTTGACCTGCTAAGTGTAATATTATTTTAGTTTTCTTAGTGGTTTAATTTTCATGGTATAGTTTATAATAAAAACCTAAAATAAAAACATTTTACTCTGTGGTTTTCCAAGCAAAAGCATCCAGTAGTGTCCAGAAAAAAGAAGAGATAACAGAAAATGAGCCACTGAATCATAGAGACAAACAGAGAGCAGGACATCAGCCAACAAAGGATCTATGAGAGTGGGCTGTAATGATAAGTATGCTGTTCAGGCACTGAATAGGCTGGCCTTTATCTTCACACTTTAGTATTATGGGCAATTCAAATAATTCACTTTATGGTATGGTATGAGCCCGGGTGTTAAACCACTGAGTATTAAAGGTCAAACGAATGGCTATTTTGCTTATTGAGTCAACTACTGTATGTGGAGCTCCCGAGCAGCTTTGAATAGACAAACGATGAGAGATCTACGTAGACGTGGTCAGTGGTCAGAAATATGCTGCAAGTTGTAACCAGCGTGTGTGCAGCAGGAGAAAGCGGGTAGCAGCAACAAAATGTGATGTTTCATTATGGAAATGCCTCTTTGTGGCGTGCTCTGTTGAATAATAACTTCCAGATGTCTGGGTAGCCAGGGGCTGGCTGAAATCAAAGCATGCAGGGTTTTGGGGAGGCAGTGGTGTGGAGGGGAAGAGCTGGGACCGCCGCCAGCTGGCTGAGGCTGATGGCACCAGTGCTGTAGGGCCGCATCCATTTCACACTCAGTGACTCCTGTTCACATAGCATCGGTGTGCTTATTCGTGTGTGTGCATGTGTGTTTTTTTATTGTAAGAGATTATGTTGGATCAAGTGTGAATTATGCTAATTTTACATTCATTTTTAATGCTGTGCATGGTCTATGTGTGGCTGTCCGTTTGTTGAGGGCAGGAATTGTCTTAGATTTGTAGCCTATGGGTTGAGCGAGGTTTCATGCCAACATGTGTGTCGTCTCTGTGGGATTAAGGAATGTAATATAGCCTTTAAATTTCTAAAATCCTAAAAGTTGTTAATTTTTTTATTTAACTCTGTTTTTACTTCTGCTCCTCTTCCTTTGGCTTTCATAATGGTTTTAGTAAGAGCACCGACACCTCCTTTTAACTTGTTATATATTTTATTTCAATTTCATCATTTTCTTGCCATTTTTTCCTGCTTGAGTGTAAAAATAAAAAGACTTGGGGAAGCAGAATATGATCAAAGTTACACTATAGCTAGAGAACAGCCTATTCAAATCATTTGCAGCAGTGATGGTTCAGCAGTTTCTCTGTTTTTTTTCCCTCCATCTTTTTTCTGTCCATTTCTCATCAGGAAACTCAACAGTACCTGTTAGCATGTATAGATAAAAGGATCTAATGCATGACTGATTCAGGGTAGAGGAGGATGAGAGTGTGTGTGTGTGAGTCTGTGTGGTGGTGGGATCTGGTCACATCTGCTTCTGACAACTCCTCTCTTCATCCATTTCAGTCCATCCCAAACATGTCTGTTTCACCTCTGCCTCCTCTCATGGCACTGGCGGGATTTGGGCCAACCTTGCCCTGCAGTCAACCCCACTAAGCTTCCCTCCATCTGAAGAAAAAGAAATACATTAGTCCAGACCCAGATCACATCTGTCTCATCCCACTCTCCTGACAAACCCTGTTTGCGCGCACAGGCATATCGTTGTGCTTGGCAAAGGTTGGTCTCCTGAATATGTTCTAGTGAACTTGTTACACAGTGCAGCAAACATGATATCTGGAAACATGTTTTAAAAGCTAGCCTGTCTTTCCTAAAGACAGATAATGGTGTGCATGTGTAGGAGAGGCTGTGTGAACTGTAGCATGAGAGCCAGCTGCTCAGGAGCTGAATCAGGAGTTTGTGTGCTAAAGAGCTCCTCTTGTGGTCAAGATGTGGAATGCTGCTGTGATGTTGAATTACTTTTTTTTTACTTGTCACATTTTGACAGTTTAGGGCAGGCCAAGGCAGTGTTGCCAGTAACGCGCTACTTTGTAACGCGTTACTCTAAAATTACGTCATTTTTCAATAACGAGTAATCTAACGCGTTACTATTTCCAATCCAGTAATCTGATTAAAGTTATTTTTTTCGAGCCACTGTGCGTTACTTTGCGTTACTATCTTTGTCCATTTCCTTAAAATATTTATTTTCTTCCTGCATTTCTGTGAGCGGCGTTGTGTCACGTTCCCAGCATGAGGTGAAGTCACGTTTTCAACACGAGCACAGCTGAGGAGTCGCTCCAGCTGGAGGAGGAGTCACTGACCTGTGATAAAGTAGCCTATTTACCTGAATATCCGGGCATTATTTTTGTAAACTCCTCTGATACAACAGCTTTGTTTTATCTTCGGGGTCTAGACTTTATTAAGGAGTGTGAGACTGAGAACAAACGGAGAACGACCCGAGCAGCTGACCGTCTGTCTGACAGCCGAGCAGACTAGCAGCCTGAATGCAGCCGAAGCTCCAAAGCAGCGCCAGCAACTAAAGAGACGTTTTGATGGCGCATCCTTCAGACAAACGCAGCAGTCGGGAAACAAAGCAGCAGCAGAAACACGAGCTGATGTTAGCTCCTCATGGTCCTAAAACCCTCCGGGTTTAAGGAACTAACGGGTGAGTCTAAAGAACAGCTGATAACAGGAGCTAGATTATTAATTTTAGTCATAGTTGTGAATTTTACTTTACTTTAAATTCAATTTTTTTTAATTTTTTAAAATAATTAAATAAATCTTTCTAAAAGATGAGATTTAGTTGTCAAACAAAACTTTTTCCAAAAAGTATATTTAGAAAAGAGGGTCAGGTAGGGTCAGGGCTGACCTGGATTTCAGGGAAATACTGTAAAAACCAGCTGCAGCAACACAAACAACTATGGAGGAGAGAGATGATCGTTTTCTATCTGGAATAAATACAGTCAGGATTTAGTTAGTGTCAGATAAAGATGAGAACATTAAGGTTTGTTCTAATGTTCAATCAAATGTTCTGATGTTAATAAAACATGTTAAAAGTAATTTAATAGTTACAGTAATAAACAAGTTATTTTATAAAAGGTAGTTTTGCCATAAAAGTGTTAAATGTCAGGTCAAGAAAGACTCTTTAATTTATATTTCATAAAACCAAGTATTTTTTTCAGGAAATAGTTTGGAAGTTCAACTTTAATATCAGGAGATCAATTTTGTTGACTTGCTGTTAAAATTCACTTCTGTGTTTTAGTCAAACTGGAGGTTATTTTAATGTCGAGGCAGGAGGAGGAGTCATCGGCAGCTGAATGTCACTAATAAAGTAACTAAAAAAGTAACTAGTAATCTAACTTAGTTACTTTTAAAGTCAAGTAGTCTGTAAAGTAACTAAGTTACTTTTTAAGGGAGTAATCAGTAATCAGTAGTCGGATTACTTTTTCAAAGTAACTGTGGCAACACTGGGCCAAGGGTAGTCAATAGGCAGCCTGTGGGCCACATATTGTGGCCACCAACCTTTTTTTTTTTTAACAATGTTTTTATTACTTTTTGAGAGTATATAACCAAAATACAAAACATAACTGTTCACATCAATGACAACAAACACAAAGATATTTTAAAACAAGTCAATAAACATTCAAAAATAATAGTAAATACAAAATAATAATAGTAAGTAAAATAAAAATAAAGGCCACACTTGGGAAATAATGAGAAAAATAACAATGTTTCACTCTATTGCTTAAGAAAGTCCATCAGGGGTGTCCATACCTCTTCAAAGTCCTGTCCTCTACCTTTCACTATATATGTGAGTTTTGGCCACCAACCTTTAATGCTTTCACTAAATCCACATTGCCAAGGCAAGGCAGCGTGGTAAAATATGTGCAGTTCGTCAGTACACAATGAGGAGGACTAAGGTAGATTAAATATCAGGATCCGGTCAAAAAGGGAGAAACTACTTGCAGATTGCAGGATCCCACAAATCCTTACCCACCCCCATTGCCCTGCATGTAAACAGTGCAAATCAAATTGGAGATCGGGACAAAGGGCCATAACTGGTGGTGGAAGGGGGAGGCCATTTTTGAGGAGCCACACCCATCACTCTCCCACTCTAGTCCCAAGCCCACCTTCCTATATCCCTAGTGCTGTGGGGCAATTAAACAGTAGAAGAAAGAAATTGGGAAGCAAGTTCCTGACTTGCAACCCACTTATCATCCCACTCAACCTCCACTGATCCAGTAACAAGAGCAGCCTCAAGACCCCCAGGTAGCCCTTGCAGGGGCAATCACCCCCCTAGTACCAGTTCTATGCAGACAACAAGAAACTAAGTGAAACATGCTACACATCACTGTGTTGTTGAACTATTAGTACAACTACATAAGTAAACCTAGTCACAATACACACCACTCACAAAACATTAGGGATATTCAACTTTCAAGTGGAATTTATGGAAAATGTAAAAAGTTCATGCTACATGTTGTCATACCATGACAGTGGGGCATTTAGGTAGAAACACTCAATGATCCTTTCTTCATCTCAAAACATTTTAAAAGTACTTAAACAAAAGCTAACAACTCAATTCTTTAATTCTTTTAACTGATGGACTCTCATTTATTTTCAAGACCAAGAAACCAGAAAACAATCATACAATGAAATTCACGTTTCTTTTACTTAAGGCAAACATATGAGACCTTTTTTATTCTTTACAAAGATTTACAGATCATTTCCTGCAAAAACTAATACTTTGTTCTGTTCAGTTAAATTTGACATGTTTATTATTCACCTAAAAATGAAAAAAAAAATCACAATAGATTTATTTTTCTGCATGTTTCCAGTCAAACTTTTGTGACTGAGAACTTTATACTTGGTGATTTTTGCCCTTATACACTGGTTTATTTTCTGAATGTGGCCATCAGAGGATTTTATGAAAAGAATGTGGCCACCTAGCAAGAAAAGGTTCCCCAGCCCTGCTTTAGAGAATTGCCCATTTTCTCTATGTAGAGGAGCAAAACCTATATTTATTGAAGTGTAATGCCAATATCTCCTCCTTTACCTCATCCTTTTATCTGTTTAACAACTCCCCATTAGCTGTATCGCAATAAGTATCCTGGAGAGCACAGTAAAGGAAGTCTGAGGGAAAACATTTGGATGAAAGTGAACCTGACACCTTTGCCCATGCCCCTCTACAGCCCCCACCTTCATCCACCCACACATACCTATACATGTATACACCATGAGCCAGTGTTTTTACACGCATTTTCTTCAAAACAACCTTAAAAGCTTTCTTCCTGGGCGTCCATCTAATGAAGGCAACCTTGAAAGCATTGTTTCCGCTCGCAGATACAAGCCAACCCTCTGAGGGACCTTGACCAGGCAAGAACAAACAGAGACAGACAAAGAAAAAGCACTTTTTATAGACTGCATGGTACAGGACCTTCAGCTTTCAATATGTGCCAGAAGCCATTGCCATCTTCCAACGCTGTAGTCTCTTTATGATGTGTTGTGTTTTTCTTTCTTATTCTCAGATGTCAATTGTTCAGGTGCAACTGCAAAGCTATAGGCACTACTGAATGAAAGCTGGGAGCTGGTATTAAAAACAGCAATCTCTTTATATGTAAATATGTAGTTGACTGAATCTCGTTCTATTGCTAAAAAAAATTCACAAACTCGTATTTTCTTTTGTCCTTTGTTATGAACACTTTCCTTTCAGAACATACATTCCCTTTTCTATAAACGCAGGTCCTGATGCTTTAATGAAAATGTTTTCACTTTAAAGCAGCAATCTGGAGGATTTCAGCAAGAGAGCCGTTTTTTAATCTAAGCGTCCAAAGGCTCCTCCTCAAAACATCTCGACACGCGTGTCCGGTCGCGTGTGCGCGTGCACACGGCGCATATACGTTGCGGGCATGAACTGTACATCTAAATGTGTAGGGTTTAATCACTCACAGTTCACAACTCTTATTCCAACACTACGAGGGTCTGATGAGCCCTCTCTGTCCCTGCTGCTTCTGATATTAGCTCTGTTAGCAGCGAGCTGCTGCTGGACTCTGAAGCTGAACTTGACTCGGCCCTGGATGAACTTTCTGACCAAAATAAACGCATAATCCTGAGGTGAAAGGTTTAAAAATAAAAATAAATCCATCTTTAGCTGGGGAATGGGTAGGTTTTTAGTAGAAATGAGCCGTGAGTCCTCAGTGAATGGCTGAGACGGCAGAGAAACACATGGAGCGTCCTGTACGACAGCGCCCCCTACTGGTACAGGTTTGGTCGATGCACGTGCATGTTGAGAGAATGCAGAAATTTGAATTTCATTGGCTAAAAAATGTTGGCGGCAAGAAATAATGGAAAGGGGTCTCTAGGAGGAAGGAGGGTCTTCATCAGAATGACAGATGTTGTGGAACTCAACCTATAGATCATAGTTTAGACCTGAAATAGCATTTAAAACATTTAGAAACCTTTGATACAGAGAAAAATGCTCCAGATTGCCGCTTTAATCTGTGGTGAGTCATTCCTGGTATTATAGTTTGTGTTTCAAACCCTGCCTGACATAGCTGTTTTCTTTACTGTGGGGGTTGTTCTCTGCATTTGACCCATCCCTGGGGAGCAGAGGGCAGCCATTTTTGGTGGTTCAGTATCTTAATTATTTAACACGAGATAAAAGAGAGTTTTGAGTCACAAAGTACCCAGCCTGATCAAGGCACTTTACTATAACTTTAGGGTGACTGGATGAAACACAAAACCAGATAATGGATTTGTTGTAATCATATTAATAAAATGTGAGTAATTTACTCAATAATTTGCACTTTTAGTTTTAACTTTCCTTAAAGCCACTTTAAGGCGTATTTATCTTGTTACCTTTCTCTGATTGTTTTGCTGTGTTTTAATAGGCTGTGCAGCTTCACATTTGATGAAGCTGTTCTGACTCATGGAGGAGTTAATGTCCAAGAAAAGACTGAAAATATGCTCTTTAGCTCCCCATCTGAGCATCTTTCAAAGAGACAGGTTTGTGGCGGACCATTCTCTCTGACCACCGGGAGGATGTGAGGGAAGTGCATGATGGGAGCTTACTGTATGATTGAAGCGTGTTTCTGTGACTCAGCTGACATTGTCTGCTAAAAAAGGTTTTAAAGCCAACGTCAGACATTCGCTCTGTTAATAGGCTTTTTATTTCTCCCATAAATGGCAAAGTCAGAAGTTTATGGTCTTTTTCACACCCATATAGAGACACATAACGTGTGACACCAGCTCTGTTTTGCTGATGTTAGATGGTACAAGTTGCAGTCATTGCATACTCCAGGCAGTAAATCTATCACTTTTAAATGTAGAAATACTGTTTTACTGATTTTATTAGACATTCTAGAGGTAGTTTAGGAATAACTAGACAGTAGACTATTACTTCTAGTTTAAACATGTTTAATGTATTTTGAAATTATTTCTCAATGACCTATTACAGAATTTTAGTATTATTAACTGTGTAAAGGCATATCTTGTGCCATGCCTTTATATTTCAATTTTTTTGCAGAAATCATAATGTTTTATAGACAAGTCAATAAGTCTCTAGTTGCCTATTGATTGAATGAATGAAACTTTAAATCTCAAACATAAATGACTTTATGATCAGTTGAACTTTGCAAAAAATTTTCTTATATTGTTAGTGTTAATGAAGGCTTTCTAAATGATATCAAACAAATTAAATCACAACAGCTGACTCAACTAAGGGGCTTAAAAACGTGCAAGAGATTTGTTTTTGTAATAAATAATTATTAATTAAAGATGATTAGTTGATGTAAGTCTGTGCTTCTCAAAAACTATTCACAGGATGTTGATGTTTATTCATTTTGCAGACCCTTTTCCCAAAGCGACTTACATTTAGTGACCTATAGGGCATGTTGTGATATGTGGGGGAAACCGGAGCACCCGGAGAAAACCCACACACACATGCATGGGGAGAACATGCTATCTCCACGCAGAAAGACCGCAGTAGGGATTTGAACCTGTGACCTTCTTGCTGCGATGCAACATGATGTGTTTCCATTTTGACTGAGTTGCCAGCCTCATGCAACTTTCGTCTTACAGATCTTGAGGATAATGCATTGTTTTTTATTTTTTTCAAAAGTACAATTTTTATACATACCAAGACAAAAAAACTCCTGTATCAATATGTAAACAGTAAAGGGTTGTGTGATACTAATATAATAAAGTTAATGAAAGGGAGGCCAGTCCTGTATATTTAGTGGGAGAAAGTTTAAATCCAGGTGTAGGTAATTATTTTGCACTATTGAAGCAAACAGAGCTGTGATATAATATTTAGACACTATTAATTACCACTCTGTATGAACACCTGTAAATTTACTGTTCCAAAAACAAAATGTTATAAGTCTCTAATAGGGCTCCTGTAATCTGAGTGTCTTTTGTAAGATTGATACACTGACTGATAAAATGATCGGAACATCCAGCCTCAGAACTAAAGACTTTTTTTCTCTCTTTAAGGTCACAGAGAAAGAGAAGAACATCAGCGAGAGAAAACAGAAGACGGAGGAGTTCCGGGCTCCACCACCTGTCATCATATTCTCAGGATCCCGCGTCAACAGCACAAAGGGTCATCGGAGGCAGAAGAGGGATTGGGTGATTCCGCCAATCAATGTGGCAGAAAATTCTCGAGGCCCATTCCCTCAGATGCTCGTCAGCGTAAGTGACAGACTTGATTGGCCGCATCGCTGATTTGCTCAGAATTTACAGCTGGGATTTCTTGAGGGCGCTTCACAGCTAACACTGATTGGGGACATGTGTAATGAAGGTTGGTAAAGAACTGAAATGCATTAGCATAACTAGTTTGTTCTCCACATCCTTGAAGATGATTATGTTTTGTTCCCCTGATGTAATTACAGCCACAGTATCTTTAGGTATTTAAACAGCCCTGATGGACCTGGAGAAGTTTTCCCCTCCAACCCACAGCAGGCTGTACTGCAGCTAAGCAGCTAAACTCTCCCACAGAGACACATCCAATGGGCTCATGGTTAAAAAGATTATGCTTTATTCCCCTTTTGCATCCATTTTTGCATTTGTTTGGCTGCTTAATGAAGCTGCTTGGGTTAGTTGTTGATTTGTTTGTAGATAGCTTTTCTGAAAGGCATTAGTTCAGAAAACTAGAGTTTACATCCAACAGGACTGATGAGAGAACAGTTAGTCTGAATGCAGCAAAGACTGAGTGTATATCTATCACCTTAAAAGCATTCAAATCTCCAAAATTACCTTTTTAATGCAACATTTTTATAACCCTTTCTACCTCCATCAGTTTATTATTACATGGTTATTTACAGGGGTGCACACAAGCGGTAAACTGGTGCACATGTGCACTAGATGTCATGTGTGCATACCAGTTCCCCCTGCCACAACGCTCAGACCAGTACTGCCGTGGTACAGATTGTGCAGCCCATGATCACACACTGACGAGCTGCAGCGAGAGCTGGGCAGCTCATTGTAAGTTTCCTGTTGCAAGGCACTGCAAAGGAGCGCTACGACCCCGGAAGTGCTTTGTGTTGACACACGCTGCACCGCCAGACAAGGATGTGCGTAACAAACATCAGCGCCAGGTACTCCCTTGAGTATCTCAATGACATAATTATGTACACTTCTGGTTATTTACATGTACTCCTATCATTATTTGCAATAAAATTATTGCCAGAAAACACACTTCTGGTGCATCCAGGTGTCAAATCCTTCAAGACTTAGATAACTGTATAATTCAAAATTGGCGATAATGTAGCAGTTAGAAAATGAACAGTTCTGTGGACTGCTGTGAAATGTAGGGAATTGGAGCAAGACTCAAAAACACACTTCAATAAAAATAGAAAATTATGCTTTTTAAAAAAAATCACACAAAACAATTTCCTGTGTCCTATAAACACAGGTTCAGCGTTTATATCTGAAGTAACCACAAGTAAAAAGACTTTATGGCCTTTTTACCTGCATGTAACATTTACCCATACATACAGGGATGTGACATCAACAACTGACAACAGTTTCATTCCTTTGAAAAGCTGAGTTTTGATAAGGGTGTGATATAAACACATCATTTTCAATGCTGGAGGTCAAGTGTGTACACCTGTCGAAGGACAAAAGTCATGAATAAATGCATGTTTAAAGCCAGGGTTTTGTTGTTCTGAGGCCTCTGACTTGCAGTAGTTGTAATATTCAGAGATTCAGTAACAGCAGAAAAACTGGTTTGTCTCCCTCACAGCGAAGCCTCAGACATAAAGCCTGTGGTGCACTCTGCACAAAAAAAAAAATCTAAAAGCCTTCCAAAAGACTGTTGCCTCATTCCCCGGTCTGTCTTTTCATATTTCTTTATCTGGAACATCTAGCTATCAGCTCTTCCTTGCTGTTTACAAAACTCCCACAGTTTATCTCTTCTGGGTTTTAAATTGTGCAAAAGAAGCTTATTTTTCTTAGCTTTGTTTTTCATCCAGGTTTTATCCTGTCCCCAGAGAAAAGCCTGGGGAGATGCTTGAAGAGAACTTTTTTTTAATTCTTTTTTTTTTTTTCACATTATGATACAAAAACATCAAGTCAAAGAGATGAAGAGTGTGCAAGTCTTAGTTTTTGAACTGGAGTGCTTCCACAGCTGGAGCGTGTCCTATCACCCTGCTACTGTATAGCATTGGCATCTAAGCTTTCTGAGCTCCTCAGTAGCGCCATGCTAGCAAAGAACAACTAGTAGGATAGTTCTGCTGCTTCCTTGAAGTGGTCAGAACCAGAGATAGACAGAGCTGATAGTACAGAAAGAAAGACAGAGGGTATCAAAGGAACATTTGGAAGTATGTTGCGCAGCCAAACACAATCCATTTTGTGCAGTAAATAGGTCCGTCAGGGGCTGGTGGATTGCTGAGAGTTGAGCGTTCAGAGCAGAAGAGAAGTGATGCGTGCTGATGCCTTTGTTCGGCTCCAAGGCTCTCGTCTTTCCCTTTAATGATGACTGGAGGGCAGGTGTGGGGATACTGAGAGCTGGAGATTTCAACAAACAGACAGGAGTTTATGGCATGGAGATGATTTTGCCAAACTTTTTGTTTACGTGTTTAGTCAGTTTAAATAACTTCTATTGTCCTTGTAGGCCTGTGCGTTTGGTTTTTCCTTTCCCTTCAGTCAAAACTAATTCACAAACATAACTGCCAACGGCACTAATCAGGGTTCAAAGATTCTGTGAGCATCAAATTATGATCATTTGATGACATTAATGAGATCTTGTAAACAAAGCATACCACAAACATACCTTCTTCATCTGAGGGATGATAAAAAAAAGGATATGAGTTTCAGCTGCTGATTAATAACTTAATAAGGATCCTAGTGTGAAATATTATTTTTATGCTATTTTTATTTATTAGGGGACCTTTCTTTGATTTGTTTTTGGTCTTTTTCTGTTTTAGATTTGGGTTCAGCTTCAGTCACTTTTCTTGTTACACACCTGTGTTCTGTCTGCTAATCATCCCAGCTGTTTGTCATCAAGTAATCACAGATACTCCTCACTGTCTTTATGTAAATGTCTTCCATTTGTATAGTGCTTTTTGAAGTCAGTGGACTACAAAGTGCTTTACATCAGTCAGTCATTCACATGCTGATTGAGTTACAGAGGTGAGTTGCCCAGACACAGGGAGGCGCTACCACCCCTCTGACCACCACCACCAGCAGGCAATGAGGGTAAAGTGTCTTGCCCAATGACACATTGACAAGGTAACTCAGATGGAGCGGGGGTTTGATCCTGCAACCCTCTGGTTTCAAGACCCAACACCCCACCACTGAGCTACTCCCTCCCCTTAAATTATTGTCAGGTCTTCCTTTTACTACAAGTCATTATCACAGCTTCTCCTGTTTAACACGTTTCTACATTTGACTTCACTCATTAAAGCAGCACTCTGGAGGATTTCAGCAAGAGAGCAGTTTTTGAATCTAGCGTCCAAAGGCTCCTCCTCAAAACATCTCGACACGCGCGTGTGTGTGCGCGCGTGCACACGGCACATATACGTTGCGGGCATGAACTGTACAGCTCAGTGTGTAGGGTTTAATCACTCAGAGTTCACAATCTTATTCCAACAATACTACGAGGGTCTGATGAGCCCTCTCTGTCCCTGCTGCTTCTGATATTAGCTCTGTTAGCAGAGAGCTGCTGCTGGACTCTGAAGCTGAACTTGACTCGACCCTGGATGAACTTTCTGACCAAAATAAATGCGTAATCCTGTCAAGCCTTGCCATTCTGTGAGGTGAAAGGTTTAAAAATAAAAATAAATCCATCTTTAGCTGGAGAATGGGTAGGTTTTTAGTAGAAATGAGCCGTGAGGCTGATATGCAAACAGAGAAACGCACGGAGCGTCCTGTACGACAGCGCCCCCTACTGGTACAGGTTTGGTCGATGTGCGTGCATGTTGAGAGAATGCAGAAATTTGAATTTCATTGGCTAAAAAATGTCGGCGGCAAGAAATAATGGAAAGGGGTCTCTAGGAGGAAGGAGGGTCTTCATCAGAATGACAGATGTTGTGGAACTCAACCCATAGATCATAGTTTAGACCTGAAATATCATTTAAAACATTTAGAAAACTTTGATACAGAGAAAAATGCTCCAGAGAGCCGCTTTAAACAGTTTTTATTTTCACCCTATCCATAGCTCTGAAGCCTGTATATTGGGTACAGTTCAACACATGATGTTTGAACATCACTTAAAGCAGTGCTTCAGTAAAGTTAGATAAATGTGTTTCAGCTCTACATAATGAGAATATGACTATATATTTATGCTTTGAGCTTTTTTCATGACTATAAATGCACACGCCAACAAATTTACCAGCAACTTAAACAAAATGCTAATCAGATCCACATTTATTACTTACAAATCAACAAGGCCAAATTTTACTTCCTGTTTCTTTCTCTGAAATTAACCAAACATGTAAAGCAGTCAAGTATTTATACAAAGTCTCTTTCTTGGCCTGGCTTGTGTATTCCTAGATCTCCTTCATGACATGTGTCCTTTTTGTCATAAAGGCTATTTTTAGACTTTGACCAAACAACAACTTTGATCCTGTTTTCTCTTGTTATTGAGCCGTTCTATATGGTAAAACCACTGTGAACTAATGTGTTCAAGTGAGTGTGTTCTTGAGCAAATTTTATGGTAACTTTTAAATCATCAAGTTTTGTTTTGTTTTTGTTTTTTGCTTGATGAACCTAAACTAAGAGTGGCTCACTTTGTTGACATTAGCTGATATTCTTTTTGAGACTGAACATTTGCTTTGGACTGATTTAGACTTTTAGGACAATAACTCTAACAATAAGCAGGATCTGTTTCCTGTGTGAACTCTGTATGATTAGACTGTTTCACATCTGTCTAGGTACTCATACTGTATGTTGGGGGTACTCATTATTAAGAAGACACATGCATGTTCTACTTGCATTAAACTTCAAAACTCTAAAGTCTTATGCCTTGGTTCCAATCCCAAGGAGCGAAACGTCTCAGATTCCATGCAGATTTTGAAACTAAAGAGAGCTGGAGAAAATGAGAAAATGTAAATAAGAGCAAAATCACATCACTTACTGTAGAGCAGTGGTTCCCAAACTTTTTCTTCTGGGCCCCCCTTAATTTTACACATTTTTTCCCGTGCCCCCCCTCACACACACACGTGCACACATGCACGCATGCGCCCACACACAAACACTGCGAACAGACAAATCTCATTTTCAAACTCCATTACTGGTTATTTCACATCAAACCTTAGAGATTTGAACAAGTAAAAGTAACTGCATTTAACTACATGTTAAAATAAACTTCAACCTTTTCTTTAAAAACAACAAACTAACCACTTTCACAGCTCAATAGAAACTTTAAAAAAAATGCCTCAGTGCAAAATGGGTTTTAAGAAATGACAAATTCCCTGAGAAAATGAAAATAAAAAATGTAAAGGTTTATTTTTACTTTAAAAAATTGTTCTCTCATGTTCTCTGTGACTGGTGTGAGCGGCTTGTTGCTGCAGGTCGGGGCGGCACTAGCTCAGTTGGTAGAGTGGCCGGTCTGGTAACCGGAGGGTCACTGGTTCAATCCCCAGCTCTGGCTGGGTTAGATTGTCGTTGTGTCCTTGGGCAAGACACTTCACCCACCTTGCCTGTGTGAATGTGAGTGTGACTGTGTGTGAATGTTGGTGGTGGTCAGAAGGGCCGATGGCGCAGAATGGCAGCCTCGCCTCTGTCAGTCTGCCCCAGGGCAGCTGTGGCTACAGACGTCTTTCGTAGTTTACCACCACCAGTGAGAATGACTGTGTGAATGAATAATGCAACTCTGTAAAAGCGTCTTTGAGTGACCTAGAAAAGCGCTATATAAAACTGATGCATTATTATTAGGTCTCCTTTGTGTTGAGTTGTCCTCCAAACAGTGTCCAGTGTGCGATTTGAGAATAAAATAGATGGGGGGGTGGGGAGGGGGGGGTGTCTGTGGAGGTTCGGATCCGGCACTGCGCGCTCGTTACTGAATCGTCCAGACTCGTGTGCTCCGTCAGTGCGCACGAGGTGCCCAAACGCGTCTTTGCGCATGGGGAGCTTTGCGGTCCGATCATTCAGCCCGTGATCAGATGCTGATTTTAACTATACTTCCTGTTGTGGTGGCTCTGAAGCTCTCATAAGCGTTCAGGCTATGAAGACTGGTTGACACGCACAAGCTGCGCCAGCAGGCAAACACAGAGCTATCCAAACCCATTCACCTCCCCGTGAGGAGTTGCACATCAGCGCCAGGTTCTCCCCTGAGTGTCTCAATAAAAAAACATTATGTGCACCCCTCATTTCTCTCTCTTTTTCTCATGATCTCATAATAATGAATGTTAATATTATAACCGGTGTTCCGCATGGCGCTGCACTGCAACCTGGTCACGTCCACCTGCTCTCTGCAGCTCTGAGCGCGCTGCGGTGAATCGGACACACTTCAGACCATCTCCCCAGAGGTGAGAGATTAGGGGGGACAGCAAGGCAGAGGCAAGGTAAATCTCTCCCATCCCCCCCAGATAACCCTGCCTAGCACTCAAAAAATATATATTTTTTAAATTAAAAAAAATTTTTTTTTTTTAATTAATAAATGAATAAATCATCCCGCGCCCCCCCTGCTGTTACACCGGCACGCTCCCCAGTTTGGGAACCACTGATTTAGAGTAACTTATGGGAAGTGAGGTTTTGTCAGATGATGCTCTGCTGAGAAAAATGAAGTCAGGATATTATTAGAACAGTGTCTTATTTGTATTGCCGAGAAAGTGAGCACAGTCCATATTATTGGGTCACGTTTTAGTCACAATTTAAGAATTGGTTTTGCTTACCAACTATCAAAACAGAAAGTGGGTTAAAACAACTCTATTAGGAAGGTGACCATGATTAGATGATATGTAAGCACAGGGAGCTGGAGAGAAAAAGAAGTAAAAAGGTGTCAGATGTTGAAGGTGACTGAGTGACGTCACGTATCAACATTTAACTTTCTTTTCAAGGTTTTCTCAAGTATAATCCACATTTATTCATAAACCAACATTAAAATGTCAGCCATGAAAAGGTCAAAATATGTTTCAGACATTTTCCTCCTCAAACGTCAATATAAATTAGAAGATGGAGAAAATATATAAAAAACATGACTTTTTATTAGGACTCTTTCAACTTCAGTGATTTAAAAAATGTGTGTATATACAGTATATATATATATATATATATATATATATATATATATATATATATATATATATATATATATATATATGTATATATAGGGCAAATAGTTCATGCAATGCTAAGACAACCTTGTATAATTTTTTATTAGAATCATGCTGTAAAGCAGGATTTTCAGTCTGTGTCCGTCTGATTGTGCCATCACTCACTGCTCTGTGCACTGCCTCTCCTAATGGCCTGTGAAGTCAGTCCCTTTCCTAATAGGCTGTTCTGTCATCCAACACACAACTCTGACATGCAGACATGGACTTTTGACTGGCATCCTAGCGCCTTTCTCCCTGCCCTGACCACGTTGCCATCCATTGGACAGGTGGGGTGACAGCAGCCCTCACCTGAATCTCGGTGGGTCTGAAGCACTGTCACTTTGATCAGACAGGCACAGCATCAAGGAGGCGTCGGGACGGAGACCTTGCTGACTGGCCTCTCAATGTCTACTCTGACATGGCTCAAGGGAATTTTGACCGCTGAGATCAAATTAACCAACACTGTGCTCCTGAACTTAATACTGTCAGATTAACTCTATGAAGATATAATTTTATGAATAAACATGCACATTTCCATGATGGTGATGGGTATTGTAAGTTCCGGAGGTGCTAACAGCAACATATGATCATCTCAAAGTGCTGAGCAAAGCAACAAATACAAATCAAACATGTCCAGATTCAGACTAGCAGATTGCAGTAAATGCATCTAATAAAATTAGATTTTTTTTAAAATGCCATTTATTCAAATAGTTCCATTATTAAGGAACCAGCTGATTGGACAGAAGCGTTACTTCAATGCAATCCTCCATTCCATGGATTCCAGATAACACAAAAAACTGAAGAAACTTTAAAAAGTAAAACAATCATCCAGAGAAAACAGGAGGAATACATTCAGAAAGCCTGTAGATTGAACTTCATACACAGTAAACAGGTGTTTTTTGTCATCAATACCATGTAAGGGACATATTGATTCTCCTTCTACAGCAATGCATTGATTTCTTTAGCTCAGGTAAATAAAAAGACTGAACATAATTATATCCCATCCTCTGACACAATCTTTTAACTCCTTTTTGAAACTTATTAATGTTTGCCCACTCCTGACGTGTTGATCAGCAGTGTTGATCTGGCTGTTTTTAGAGAAGGTCTTGTAAGGTCCACTGCATCTTTTTTTTTATGTTCACAGCCTTCTATTCCTCAGCATCTCATACTTTATATTAGTGCTTCTTTCTTTAGTAGAGACATGAATTTTGAGATTGTGGACATGCATTTTGCAGGTGCAGTTTTGTTTTATTAGATAATGTATCTTTACAGGAAATGTTTTAGCTTATTTGCAAAAGAGTAGCTAAATATTCCAATAAAATGATCACTCAGTAATTACAGAGCACTGTATTGGCAGGAATACCATTGAGAGGAACAGCATTAGTGAGAGCAATAAGCCAGATAAACGAGTTCTTGTCTGAGGCCCTTAATCACACGATTTAACAAGAACTCCTTCAGGTTTTCAGTTCATCATATATGTGGTTAAAACATGGTTCTTTGCAGTAGTTTTACAGTCAGCCTAATAAATGCAGGCATTTGTTTTTGGATTTGTCTGAGTGTGTTTCAGTGCATATGGTTGTGTTTATTGCGCCCGCCGCAGCACCTGTGCTCCATTTTCTACATTTCTCCATGGAGCATGTTGAGAGAAGCGTTTTCCGAACAAAATGAGAGAACTTCCCCCCTGAGGTGTCTGCTTTCTCTGCGTACATTTACCAGTGATTAATGACTGCTTCGCTTCGCTGACAGACACGACAACAACAAAAACTGCAGACAGATGAACAAAAAAAGAAAAAGAAGGAACGATTCTGTGAGAAAAAGGAGGGAGGGAAAAAATGTAGCAGACTGTACAAGAGAGTTTGGCGCTGATTGCATTGGAGAATGCGAGAGAGGACAAAGATGAGTGGGTATAATTGAGAACAATAGAAAGCATAAAGAGAAACAGACAGAGGAAAAGGAGTGAGAGGTAACGTAGGACCAGACCTGAATCAGAGGCACGTCTGTGTTTGTGTTGAGGTCTGATAGACTTCCTGGAGAACTGCTGTTCGCAGAAGCCTCTCTTGTGTGTAATGAAGCCCTCTGGCATCTGCCACCCCTACCCTCGGCCAACAGCAGCACCGCAATGCTCCATTCTGCAGATGCACCACCTCGTCTTCTGCTTAAGCATATGCTCTCAAACACACACACACTCGCTCAGTCGCAAGCAAACATACGTACACATGCATATGCGACTGCATGAGAGAAATTGATTGTCCTACACAAACAGCAAACAAAGGATCAGGAAAGTGCATGTGGCTCGTTGTTGCCTTTGTATATACTCATTGTTTGGGGGTTTATACAGTCCCATTTCTGTTTTATCCCTGAACAAAGACAGAAAAAAAAAGAATCAAACCACAAAAGAACAGCAGAGTCCATCAGAGAAACTGGAGGACAGGAAAACACAAGGATGTAAGTGTTTAAGGATCACAAGCTGATCCACTGCTTGGTCACTAGGAAACCACATTAGTGCCCATATGGAATGCTTTCTGGATGCTCAGAATTAATTTCCTCTGCTAAATAAACCCTGTCTCTGAAAATATTCAAATGTGCAGCTACATTAATTCTGTCAAACATATAAAGCCCTGCTGGATATGGACTGCTGTGTGCGTGTGTGTATTCATGTGTATTTTGTCTGAATGTCATGTTTTCTTTTGTCTCCTATGATCTTCTTGCACACTGTTAAGTCATTTTCTTGCCAGGTGTGCAACTTCAACACACCAGCTTCTTCTTTTTTTTTTGCACACACTACATGAACTCTATCAAGCCGCAGAAAAAAAGGAAACGAACAATAAACTCCTTTTAGATAAGGGTAGACCTACTGCAGAGCAGTAAGTGGGAAGAAAAGGGGGAGAAGTCGGTCCAGGCGAGAGCAGAAACATTCATGTCAGCATTCCATTTGCTCTTTGTTTCACTGAGTAACACATCGTGGCTCTTTCTTGTTTCATTTAACCTCCTGATGAATTCAAACCAAGTTTCGTTTCCAAAACCACCAACTGTGAATTCTCTTTCAGCAAAAACATGCTGCATTTAGTGATATTGCAGATCATTTGGTTAAAAACACATTTTCTCTTACTTTTACCCCCCGATTACACTGGAGGTATTCTTTTATAGATGGAAATGTCAGTTAGCTGGTTGGCTTGTCTTACAGTCAGCCAGCCTATTCATTGGTTTATCTTGTTCCAGACTCAAATATCTCCTATATCTACTTCTGGATAGAAATCTGTGAAACCTTCTGCAAATGGTCCACAAGACTGAAGAGTATTGACTTGGCAATCATGCTCCCGAGATGCCTCATAACACAGACCCCCTCACCCCTTGTATTTCAACAAAAACAAATCTTTTTCGATATTAAAATATGTCTTGAAAACATTGATGCCAGTTATAAATGCAAAACAGTAGCTTTTTATTCTTTGTAATCCTCTATGATGAGCACTAATGTCTTCTTTGCAAAAGTTAACCAGATTATTGATTGGGTTGGCATTAGCTCAGTTGGCTCAGTTGGGAGAGTGACCGGTCTGGTAACCGGAGGGTCACCGGTTCAATCCCCAGCACCGGCTGGGTTAGATTGTTGTTGTGTCCTTGGGCAAGATACTTCACCCAACATGAATGTGAGTGTGACTGTGTGAATGTTGGTGGTGGTCAGAAGGGCCGATGGCGCAGAATAGCAGCCTCGCTTCTGTCAGACTGCCCCAGGGCAGCTGTGACTGCAGACGTTAGTCGTAGTTTACCATCACCAGAGTGAGAATGACTGTGTGAATGAATAATGCAACTCTGTAAAGCGTCTTTGAGTGACCTAAAAAGCGCTATATAAAACTGATGCATTATTATTGCATTAGGATTTTCAAAACCCACATCACATTTTCTTATCTCCATTGTGTTTCTACTATTGAGAAATTGAGATCCAAGATAATAATGTCACCTATCGCCTCTTTATGTATCTGAAACTCTAGCACAGGTCACATGATCTCCAGCCAGGTTACCTGGGATTTCTTGAAAATTTCCTTAAAATTTGCTGCATGAATGCAGCAACTGTAAGACACAACACATACCTCACACGTAAGGCTCAATAACAAAACCTTGCACTGTCCCAATAATAATGTTACATATTCTCATGCTACATGAATCTATGGCAACTTCTTATGCAATAGTGCTTCCATGCTTGTATTTCTTTTCCATCTCCCTAGAGCTACGGATCAGCTGTGCATTCCTTTGTGTTCTTGATATAAAGTAAACACAATATTGTCCATATTGTTATATGACTGCTGCTGCTACACATTACATTGTCGGATTAAATATTGCCTTATAACAAAACCAACAACATCTACACAGTATTGTACCAATTGGGTCCTGTGCTCTCTGACACTGCTGTGATAGACTTGCTTCAGCTCTTTTTTGATGTTGATTATTTTTGCAGGCTTCTTGTCAGTGCAATGCACAGATGCTGCTTGTTGCAATGTTCTGTATGAAATGAATAGCAACCATAGCTGAGTCTTATGGGTGTGCTTTTGCTGGGTGGACTACAAAATAAGAACGCATTACTCTGCAAAGCATTACTCCAGCTGCAGCATCAAGACAACAGAGAAAATCTTATGCAACTTCCTTCAATACTTCACCATATGCATCTACAAGAAAACACTGAAGCTTATAAAATACATTTTACACAGCAAAACAAGTGGGTCTACTTTCTTTGCCCACACATATACCACAGATACAGTATACTGCAGTAAAATCACACAGAAGAACAAAATGTCACATCAACAACAAGAACAACAAGACATTCTTACAACAACAATACATGTAGATTATTCTTGCTCCATAGTACACTGTAGATTTCCCAAGTATTTTCTCTAAAACATAATTCAATTTAATTCTCTTTAATTTTCTTTAAAAGTAAGAACAATGAACAGTCATACCAGATTATAGCTTTACACTAATTCTCATCTGCAGTCCCTTGAGAGGTCAAAATTACAAGGAAATTAAAAACAGTTAAAAATAAGAATGGAATTACAGCATTGACCCGAATATAGGACAAGGTTTTTTCATTGAAAACAATGTGAAAATGTGGGGAGGTCTTATAATTGGGGTCTAGTATTTTGGGGTCATTACACGACCGCAACAGCAGAGGGCACCAGAGTTTTGTAAAAAGCAAAGCCGACACCAACTGGAGCAGACTGGATTAAAAGTGGGTCAAGACAACTGAGGCAGAGTTTTGACACTAATTTTAAGATAATGGTGGTCAATACAGCAGAGGGGTCAAACAGCTGTCAGGCAGCCAGAAGTATGGAGTTATAGAGTATAATGACTGAAGATGGCACATCATGGTGATGACTTTCTGTGGGAGGAGTCTGTGTGAGCTCAGCTGATCAGAGGACTCTGTGCGTTAAAGCCTCATGCAGACTTTTGATTTGACATGTCATGACCAAAGTTCTGACAGTTTGCATTACTATGTTTTGGTTTTTTGCACACACACAAACTACAACAAAAACCAACCAATCAGTGACCACAGTATTGGGCTGTTTTGAGCATTTTTTTTTAGATTAGATTGAAAGGAATTGATCAAGCTGCAACTCTTTGTGTCTTTCAGCAGTGTTCTTTCTGTTTAAAACATAGGCAAACTGTACATTACAGGGACACATCACAGACATGTATACATCATATAGGTTCCAAGACAAAAAATTTTTTTTACAATATATGTTTTAATTCTCTACATTTTGACAAAATTTCACAATATATTTTTAAAAAATCAATTTCCATGTCAGTTAGATGGACTCTCTGCTCCTGATGCCCACTCCTGGTTTAGATGATACACTAAAACACACAAACAGCATGGTGAGAAGAAGAAGACAAAAGTGCAGATTTATCGCAACCAGCATCATAATTGCAATTTTCAAGAAAAATATCACAATGTCAGGTTTTTGCTCATATCGTTCAGCCCTAATTCTGACCCATGTTACTGTTGTTTCTGGATATGCTAGCATACAAGGCAAGATTAGAAACAAGGTAAAAGCTCCCTTTACAGGCCTTTATCATTTTCTTCACTCCAAGACATCACACTTGAAGGTCTTTACAAACTGCAATAACTACAATAACTGAGACATATGTTCCTTCTTCCAGGGCTGTGAGAAGAAAATCACGTCATTGTTTTCATACACCCCTGATTTGGGAGTTCACTTGAGTTTATCTTGAAGTATGACATTTCCTGGCCAGAACAAACTTTGCTTTTTTTTTGTTCTTGCCACCAAAAGTAAATTACCAAGTTTATTTGTTCCAGAAGAGTTTATACCAGCCTTAACTCCCACATTTCTTCTGACTATACACTTGTTTATAATTGTCTGTTTATAATTGTCTCACTGGTTTATAATTGTAAAGCACTTTGTGATCTATATCTTGAAAGGTGCTATAGAAATAAAACTTCTTCATTCCTCTTTAAGATTTCCTCAAATGTCATTATAGGAAAACCTATCATGAAGTTTTTTCAGCCTCAGCCTTTTGTCCTCTCTATGCTTTGACAAAGCCTCACAGACTTTTTACATTTCATTGTGGTTGATATAACTATTGACTATTCTAATTTTAAAATGTCTACTACTGTGTTCACTGGACTTCTGCAGCAGAGGAAATCCCTTCATAATGTTCTTTAGCTACCGGAGCCCCTGTGATGAAAAGACGTATCTTTTTTGAATGAGTTAGGTCATTAATGAAACATTTTGACCATCTTCTAAAGAGCATGGGTATTTAACAGGTGGAGGTGAGCACCATGAGGAGACATTAATATCTAACAAAGACTTGGTTGAAGGTAGTCATGAAAAAAAGGAAAAAGAATAATTTTGTAGATGAACATTTTCAAAGCTGCAATCCTTGTTTCCCCTGAACAATCTCCAACCCTCCCAAAGATCCTCAACCCTTTGTACATTAGTTTTGTTTTGGCATGTACCTTCTGAGCATCATTTCCTTTCCCCTAGTGAAATTACTGAGATCAATGTAATTACATTTATCAGCCGCAGGAAATGGAGTCTTCTGCAATATCCTATTATTGACTAGGAAAAACAAATTGTTGCTGCGTTTATGTGTTTGTCAGCAGCTTTTGGCATTTGTTGCCTCCTGTGCTTGGGGAAGTGAAACTGAAATGCAATTTTCACCGTTTAATATCTCATTATTTTGAAATTAAGGGCATGAAGTCCCAGTAAATATGTTCATCAAACATACCCAGCAAGGGTTTGTTTTTTCCTATAAGAATATTTTCTAGCCATAGCCCTGATGGCCTTAAGATGCTACTAAAGCTTTAGGGTGAGACAGCAAACAAACACTTTCTCAGCCACCCACTCATTCTTATAAGCATAGACTGTAAGACATACACACCCTCAGTGAGATAAATAGACATTTTCACACATCCCCCCTCACACGTTCTTGATATGACATCAGGCAGCACCAGCCGGGCTCCCTCCTGGGTTCAGTTGGTGTTAAATTAAAGCGTAAATCATCTCACCAAAAGACACAAGAGTTATGTGTGAGTCAAGGGCAACAGTTCTAGGCTGTTAAATAGGAGATGAAGAGGACTCTATGAGAGAGATAAATAACAGCTTAACAAACAGCCTCTGTTTAGTCCCTTGGAGATTGGCCTCGGCAACCCTGTGGATCAGAAGGATGAAGGAGAGCCAAGAATCTCTGTTTCTCTAAAGACGAGATAAAATTAAGTGCGTTGGAGATGGAGGTAGGGGACGGAGGGAGACGGGGACCAGTAATGAAGTGTTTTGGGCTGAGGGGGTGATGATGGTGGTTGGAGATACAAGACAAGGTCGGTCAAATAGAAGAGGACGTGTTAGACAGACAAACAGAGGAATAGCGTGACAATAAAAGGAGATACAGGCAAGCAGAGAAGTGGATTGAGCCTTTAATGAGTTGCAGATCAGGTTGTACTTTCACTCCCTCCTCTCTTGTTCAGGTAACGTCTGAAAGACAAAGGAAAATCACATTCGTGACCAAGCTGCAGCTCAGACCAAGCAGTCAGTTTAACAGAGGAGTAATTGTTAGGTGAAGGCTCAGGAACATGATATCAAACTGATGTCAAGTCAGTTCGGATGCCAGTAATATATTGTAAAAAATGTAATCCCACTTATTTTCCTTTTTCTCCCTCTTTGCTTATTTCTCCCCCCGGAGGTTAAATGTGAGAGAAATCAAAATCGAGGCTTTCACCAGAATAATCTGATCACATTTTCTTTGTTATTCGCAATGACAGGCTTCAGTTGGAATCTTTCCTTAGAAGTATAATAGATACTGTCATGGCGTGATTATGTTTTTGTTTGCAGATTTTCTCCTCACTCCATTCAGCTGCACACACACACGAGACACCCAAGCACACAGACAGAGACACGAGCGTGCACGTCTGCTGTGTGTATTTGTAATAAAATGTCTCACTGTGCAATAAAATGCTTTTAGTCTTCTCCAGATGAAACGGCTCCGAAGGTAAACAGGTTAGCGGCAGGTAAAAAGTTTGCAGGTTTCTCATTGCTTCTCGCTTATGAGTGCTTTTTTTTTTTTTTTTTTTTGCCAGACTCCCTGATGGTTTTATTTTTCACACATTTTTTTATTTTCTCTTCATTTCCACAAAAAAAATGAATAGACTCTTTTGCCTTCATAAAATATTTACCATCCCACATCGTTCATAAAACCATGATGTGAGTAATGCGTAGCTTCTTCCTCTGTCCTCTGCATATAGTGGATGTTTTTCATGTGAGTCCATTCAGAATGCAGCTTTTTATAAGGGTATTTGTACTTGTCACTATGCAGTCAGGGTCACTTTAAAGGAAACTTTGGGTCAAACTATTTGTCAGGGTTGCATTTTAAAACTCTCTGCAATGTATTTTGAAAGGTTTCTGGGAACAGAGGGAGGTTTATGGAAACTGTAGCCTGATGGCGCTGATCCATTACCTGATTGATAACAATCAAGCCAAAGCAGGCCAGCTGCTGTTGAGAAACCACATACACACCAGCCATCTGTATGTCATCCTTACGATGTGCATGTTCCAGGAGAAAATACACAAATGTAAATTGAGAGACACACTTGGCTGCATGTACGAGCACACACACACACACCTCTATTCACTCTTCCAAGGTTCATTTGTCAATATGACAGCTGGACTCTTGCTGAGGAGGAGTTTGCCAAGCAGATTCCCTAGCTCAGTTAGCAGGCACCAGAACATCCCCAGGAAACATTGTGACACGCATTTAGGCGCTGCCGTGTGGCTGCGATGTTTGTGTGCACACAGATGAGCAAGTGTGTCTGTGTGCGCATAATGTGCATCTTTTCAAAACAGCCAGCAGGAGCATGGCAAGGTCCAGCCCCCTCTTCAGGTCCTGCCTGTGTTTGGCAGGGCCAGGCTTGGCAGGGAGCAGCTCGTTTTGTCAGGCTTCCAGTTAGCATCAAACCTGCTGAACACCTTTCCCTTGTCCTTCCAACCTCCTCCCACAACTGTCTTTTGACGTTTGTTTTCCTCATCACATCACGAAAGGGTTTGTCTCTGTTGCTTGGGTGAAAAATTCTATAACCTGTATTTTATTAAGCCTTTTTACTCAATTTAAAGGCCCAGCATTGAAGGAACACATATCACTTGCTGTCTTTCAGGCCAGAATTTTAAACCATGATTATCTTTTGTTGAGAAATGATGGGATTTTGCAGTCTTTATGGTCAAAATCTTCAAACACAACCCAACACAATGTCGGAAGCTCTTGTGTGAGCTGTTAGGATTTGGAGTATGTGAGTGACTCTAAGCTACTACCACATGAAATTATATCTCAGTACTGTATGCGTTAAATTGACTGAGTTATAACCATTTTAGATTTGCTAATGTCAGTTAGCTGTGGCAGCCATCTTGGATGATCATGTGAAGAATCACTGTGATCTCAAGTCTGTCCAGCGGTTCATGAGACACTTTGCTAACAGACAGATGGGGTTGAAGCAATATGTTGTTCAATGTGTTGTGTTCTGAGTACATAAATGGGATGACTCTTAGCTGCTACAGGTTCTTAGAACACCAATTTTAGTTTTATAGTTATAGAATTGACAGATTATAGACCATTTTGTGTTGGCTAAAATTAGCAGTGGGGGCCATCTTTAATTGGATTGACTCTAAAAGGTAATCAGTTGTAGATATATGTGTGATGGTGATGCTAGATAGATCCTTTCAGCGATATGAGAACACAACCTAATTTATTCTGACCCAGTGGCGGTTCTACATGAAATTACTCCCCGGGCGAGACCGCCCTTGAGCACCCCCCCCCCCCACACACACACACACACACACTCCCCCCACCCCACCAGGGCATGTTTTATAAGAACGAATATTGAACATTCATTTTTCTAAATTGTACATATTAAATTATGAATCATTATTTGTTATAAAAAATATAGAATAAAATCTATTGTAGGGGGTCTAAGGTTTGAGACTGTGACCGATGTGGCTGATGAGATAGATGGCAGGTCTTGTCCAGCAGGGAGGTGGGTGGCTCATCCTGACCAGTGGCAGATGATGATCCAAAATATTTTAGAATTTGCAATTTAACTGACATCAAAAGACTGTAGACTACTGTAGAAAATGCCACCTTTTACTGAACAAACCATGTGAAAAATTATCAGTGCAACAATTGTAATGAAGGAGTCACATTTCTGACATATCTGTCCAAACAAGACTGTGGTCTGCTGCTAAGGTGAAATCAAACAACTAAATGATGTCAGACTCTTATTATAAATGCCTAATAATATGTATTAAATGGGTTGTGTCTAGCTCCCTATTTTCCATCTGATATTTATAGTTAATTAATATTTTATACTACAAAATTCACCTATATTTCAGTGACATTTTTGGTGGTATTAGCATCACTCATCCTAGTCAAAATAAGATATCTAAATATATCCACAGTTACACTACTGTCTGTTGGTCAGCTTCATAAAGCAGTGCAGCAATCTGCAATAACAGAATAGTTGGTGGGGACTGGGGACTTTTCTTCTACTTGTACAGTTTATTTATTCTTAAGTGGTCAACGTTATTGTTGTTCAGGCTGCAGAGCACGCATTTAATGAGACCTCACTCGAATCAGTAAAAAAATAATAATTTGAGGAGTTTATTTGAATCTTTCGTTTCAGACTTTCAGCCCTATATTTTATATTAGCTCTGTTAACTATTAGTTAACTAACTTTAACCGCCCCCACCTCTCGTCCGTGACTCTATGTAGGCACCAGCTCCTCACGACCCTCAGTGGAGGAGGAAGGATGCGGCGGACCGGCGTCCGTTAAAACCCCCAGTTAACCAGTTACAGAAAATTTTGAAAGCGCCTAGCAGGACGTGCATACCTTTATATTCTGCCCGTTTCTCATCTTCTGATTTTCTTTTTCCCCTAAATTGGGCACCTGATGATTTCCCGTTCCCATCCTTCATTTGGGAGAGGTGAATTCCCCCGCCGCACCCTCCCCTTTCTCTTCCTCACACACACAGCCTCGGCTCACCTGCAGCCTGCAGTCAGCAGGAGCGCCTGCAGATCTAGGGGGCGCCAATATTCTGGTTCCAGATACAGTGATATGAAAGATCATAGAAAACCACTTTGTGGCGCAGATTTCTTTTATTTTTATATTTTTATTCAGTGTTTGTGCGCCCCTAAAAGGATGCCGCCCCGGGCGGCTGCCCGGTCTGCCCGTGCCTAAAACCGCTACTGTTCTGACCTCATAAGATCCTGCAAGGGTCACATGTCTGGTCAAGGGTGAGCGGGCGTGTGTGGGGTGGAATTATCTACTTTCTCAAATCTTAGATGTCCAGTTGCAAAGCTTCTGACAACTTTTCTGTTGTTTTTTGTCTCCAGATTTTCATCCAAAAAGGCTCAAGTTCTGCTAGAGTTTTGCTGATGTAATCAGTTCTCAACCACTTCCACTGTTACTCTTTATTTTTTCTCCTGTCTGCATTTCACCTCTTTGCTGCTGCTTGCTGGTTTCTGAAAAGAGAATGGAAGAAGACTAAGAAAGTAGGCTATAAAAGGTGGACATTGCAAAAATGTGTGTGTGTGTGTGTGTGTGTGTGTGTGTGTGTGTGTGTGTGTGTGTGTGTGTGTGTGTGTGTGTGTGTGTGTGTGTGTGTGTGTGTGTGTGTGTGTGTAAAAATCAGGTTGGTGGAGGGGGGGCAGTAATGGCTTGTAAAAGTGCAGCAGCAGCAATTTTTTTTTGCTACTTTTCCCCTCTCTCTCTGTGCTTTTCCTCTCTCCTACAAGTCTCTGACACTCTTTACTCTAATTACCCAGATTAAGTTTCCTGGGGATAAGGGGACGACGACAGAAAAGGGAGTAAAAGGGGGTCCTTGATATTGTCCTTGTCAAGGCCTAGGGGAGCGTCTGGAGATGTTATTCATGGATCCATCACACTCCCAATTTCACAATTTAATCAATCTCCTAATGAAATAGGGTGACAGAACGAGAGGAGGAGCATGTTGGCAGTGAGATGACAGCCCTCACACTCTAACCCTGCTAAGCCAAAGCTAAGGGGTGTGTCTGTTCTTTGTCTGCCTCCACAATGGCTGTCTTATTTTCATTCTCCCAGCCTGGAGGAGACGAGCGAGGAGGGGAGTCATTCCATTGTTACCTCCAGGGAGAATAGCACCTCTAATTTGCCATAAGCCTTCACCATTAAAGACCAGACTTCTTTCACAGTGCAATAATTGGAAAAGTCATTCACTGCTTACCTTCTATTACTCCATCTTATTTTCACTGATGTGGATAAAGTTATTTTAATAATCTCACCTGCGTCAATTCTAGCTATCATTCAAATGACACAAAAGCACAGAGAGCATGATGTCTCTCCTCTTTGTTCTGGCACATGCTGAAATGGATCGCTACTTCAGGATCAATTTGAAACAGCATTTCTTTAGCACTCTGGTCTCAGCTTCCTTTGTTAATCTAAAGTAAAAAAAACTGCATGTAAAGCTGTCCAGACATGGCCAAGCATCTTGAGACTGTAAAGCTGGAAAAGCAACTTTCTTAGCATCTCAGTCACTGTAATCATTCATTTTAAATAAATCAGTCTTGTTAAACACATAGTGATACAGTCATAAATAATAGTAACAAATAGCACGTAGTAATTTGTATGTTGTTTGCTTTCCTTATCCGGGTTGCAGGCAGCATCCCAACTACGAGATCCCAAACTGCCCCGTCCCCAGCCACATCCGTCAGCTCCTCTGGGACCCCCAGGTGTTCCCCAGCCAGCCCGGAGATGTACCCTCTCCAGGTTGTCCTGGGTCAACCCAGGGGTCTCCTGCCAGCGGGACATAATTGAAACGCCTCCCCAGGGATGCATCCAGGAGACATCCTGACAAGATACCCAAACCACTTCAACTGGCTCCTCTCTATATAGAGGAGCAGCGGTTATACTTCAAGTCCCTCCCAAATATCCGAACTCTTCACCCTATCTGAAAGGCCGAGCTCAGCCACCCTGCAGAGGAAACTCAGTTAGGTCGCTTGTAGCTGCGATCTCGTTCTTTCAGTCATTACCCAAAGCTCATGACCATCGGTGAGGATTGGGACGTAGATCGACCGGTAAATCGAGAGCCTCACTTTGGATGATGTTGAGATGAAACAAACTAAAAAAAAAACTTATGCAAAGTGGTGGAGGTTTACAAACAGGTAATATAGTCAGAGGGGCATATAAGCGGTGCACATGAGTGTAAAAAATATTGCATGTATATCAGGTCCTTTTGCCACTATGCGTCTTTGTGCACTGGTGTTGCGTCTATTAGTGACACAGCCTGTCATTATACACTGATGAGCTGCAGCCAGAGCTGAGCAGCTTCAAGTTTCAATTTGACTCTTTGTAGCCTGGTATTCACTTATTGATAAATTAAGTGCACCCCTAAGTGTTCTGATGCATCTGAGGACACCTTCCTGTTTCTAAAGACTCTTTCAGTGATGTCACCAGTGAGTATAGTCCTGGCTTTCCTTGAACTACTGTAAGTTAGTTATGTGCTCTGATGTCTCATTTTCTGTTTATAACTCTGTAAACAATCTCACTGTGTCTATTTGTCTAACTTGTTAATAATGTTTATATTTGTAAAGCACCTTGAAATAAGCTATAAAAATAAAACTACTTCCTCTTTTTCTTCCTTACTGTAGATAAATACCTGATAGAACGCTACTTTAAGATGAATGAAATATTCCTTAAACACCTCTTGGAAATGCAATGTAATACAAGGTGCAGTAATGTCAGGATCAGTTAATTTCATGTATAGATGTGGAATTCATTCAGATCAAACAAAAGTTGTAACTGCTGGTTGTACTGAAAGAAAAGTTTTCATGTCAATAACATCATTAGTATGTGCTCTAAACATGCTGCAGTGCCAATAAGCTGTTGGCCTGGAAGATTAAAAAACACTGGCATGCGATTTTGCGAAGAATGCTCGTGTCAAAGCTTTTTGTCTCTCAAATGAAAAGTGTTTTCAGATTTAACATGCTCAAATGAGTCAAACGCTTTGCCAGGCAGTCACAGGTACATCTGTTCATGCAGACTCCATTCAGTGTTTGCCAAACTAATGAATACACACTGATAAACTATTTCAGTGTTTTTGTTTGAGGATAAAAAATTATTTTTTGACTGCGGAGCAAGTTACAAAACCTCGATCCTTCCCTGCCTTCTAAAGCGCTACAATGCTTAACATCAGATGCCTGTTTTTAAAAAGCTTTTAATGCAGAGCCCTTTGTGACTCATAGAACAAAATAAAAAGACAAGCTGAGTGTGTAATTGTTAAATGGAGTGTGTGTGTGTGTGTGTGTGTGTGTGTGTGTGTGTGTGTGTGTGTGTGTGTGTGTGTGTGTGTGTGTGTGTGTGTGTGTGTGTGTGTGTGTGTGTGTGTGTGTGTGTGGGTTGAATGCAATGCCAGCTAAAAATGTTTCTCCTGTAGAGGCTTCTTCCCTTCATATGTGACTAACTGACCTGTCGACCACAGCCTGGATTTCTTGTGTGTTTGTGAGGCTTTGCTGTCCTGTTAAAGTTGTGTTGCTCCCTTTTTGTTCCCATTGGCAGATTTTGTTTGGAGCAGCTCTCCCTGTTTGTTGGACTTGGCTTTCAATTCGGCAGGGGTTTGCTGTGACTTTGCTGTCTGCAAGTGACAGACTGTTTCCACTGTAGCGCTGCTCACTGAACCGTTCACTGAAACACAACCACACTCACTGACACACACAAAAGGTTTGTGTGTGTGTATGTTTGTATCTGGCATTCTTGGGCCACATTGATTGTTACTCTAGATCAAAGGCATCACTTTTAAGAGAATACATTGATATTCATTGTTTTTATGCAGTTTTTTGCTCAACAATGCACAGTTATAGATGCTTTATTAATACTGTACACCTTTTGCATTTCCTTTGTTTGGCAAAAATATATATATTTTTAAATCATTGTAAGTCACATTTCAGATCTTTGGAAGTGAGCATCTTGGAAAGGCAATTCATATCTAACCTGTAGATAGGTCTTCAAATAACTTATAATAATAATAAAATCAGTTGATTAATTGATGCCATTTTACTCATAAGAACCAGAAAACTGTATAGAATATAAATCTGAGAAAGTGAATCACATAGATCCCACAAATGTCACATTGGGATGTTATAGGATAAACTTGAAGATAAAACTTGAGGATAAATTTTCAAAAATTTTGAAAAGGGCTGTGACATTCATGTCAGTGTGGGTTCTTAGAAGTTAAAACAACGCTCTCAAAAAATATTGCATGGAAACACTTTATTTTGAAATTTTGCACTCCTGTCAATTTCACATTCCATGTTTATTCTGGGAGATATTTTATTATTTCAATTTCCTACTAGAAATAAAACAACTAGCTGCTGTATTTGCAAATAACCATATTACATGTATTACATGTACATATTACTAGTACTCTGCAGTGACCAGCTGTTGTCCAAAGCTATCTGCAATTCTCAAATCTATATCTCAAAATATGAAAACCTAGATAATCAAATGTTTCTATTTAATGACTGAGGATGGCTGGAGATAGCCCCCCCCCCCCACCCTGTACAAGATGAAGCGGTTTTAGAAGATGCGTGAGTTTGAGTCTGTTTTAGAAGTTTTTATGATTTGCATTATTCATTTAATGAATTAAATAAACTGCTGTTGTATATTGTGTACCATGCATAAAACATTACCTGAGGATAAACATGTGCAGCTACAGGTCACTGAGTCTGGCTGGCAGCAGGACAGTGCTGAGGCCAGAGACGTGAACATCAACATTCAAAACCAGTAACATAAAAAAATCCTACCAGATCTTGTTTTAGAATGCAGGATGGCAAATACTGTAAATATTTCAACATAGACTTGTCAGCTCTCCAGTTTCATGAATTTTGTATTTTGTATTTGTTTTGTTGACTCCTAAACCTTCACCTTTGACAGAATTTGTTAACAACAGTGTAACTGAGATGTCACAAGACACATGTATCCTCAAGTGACTCCAGACTTCCCAGTATGAGATTCATTAGATGCAGAACTCAACAACTCTGAGTACGTTTACCTACTTGGAAGCTGATCCAAAACAAACCCAACAGATGGAGCTAGATCCATAAGACCTGTTCCACACACTGGGACCTGGAAAAAGCACAGAAAACACACAAACTAAACTTTAAAATAACTGTTTATGGAAAGACAAGAAGGAAACACTGGCACACTGACATTTTTATAATTCATCAAATACATTAAAACACAAAAATCTACAACATTTACGTCAAGACAAAGAAATGAAATCAGTACAGGAACAAACAACAAGGATTTAATGGTGATAGTCTCTAAACACCACCAAGACAGATATTTTAAAAAAGTTTCACCAATTTGGGTTTGCATTTTACTAAATGCATCATTTTATAAGCTATTTCTCTTGACCTTGTTTGAAAACATCATCTGGTTTAGGAAAGGCAGTTGCAGGAATTTGTCAGTCAGGAAAAACCCAACCAGAGACTGATCACATTCATCATTTAGGTTTTCAGGCATGAAACTAGATGTTTAAAACTTTAATCACTGATCTACTCTTCATATCATTACACACATCATTCTAGTAAACTACACTTAAACACAGTGATAGAAGGTGATTTCCTCTTTTATCCCCTTTTGATTTTTTATACTGTTCTTTTCTATCCAAAGTGAACTTAACTTCTGCAGAAAACAAAACCAGCATGAAAAACAGGCTGTGGTACAACATATAAACAAGACCAAAAGATAATAAAAGTATGATAAAAATGTGCAAAACAGAGATCATAAAGTGTAAAATCATGAAAATATCAACAGGAACAGAACATAAAACTCCACCATGACAGGTTTACCTGTTTGTTGTTTGGTGCATGCTGCTATCAAGGTTACATCTTCTCCTTGGAGAACTTTAATGTAGTTTTCATCCAGACTTTATTCTGCACAACTTCATAAACAAAGTGTGTGTGTTTGTTTGTGTAAGTGTTTGCTTGACTAGTTATCCTACGTTTAGTTTCACACAGTATTACTGCTGAAAACTTTTACAAACTCTTAATGAAACACTTTTTAAAAATCTAGTTTTTACAAATGAACTATTTATTGGCTAATCATAATATAAAAACTACATAATCAATCCATCCATTTTCTAAACTATGTCATCCAGCAAGGGTTGAGACCTGGTGCGATCTCCAGCAGTCACCAGGCGAGAGGTGGGGGGGGACACCTTGGACAGATTGCCAGTCCATCACAAATGAGACATACAACCAGTCACACTCTCACTCACACCTAGAGACAATTTAGAGTCACCAACTAACCTAACAGGCATGTTTTTGGTCTGTGGGAGGAAGTCGGCGTACCCAGAAGAAACCCACACATGCATGGGGAGAACATACAAACTCCATGCAGAAAGGCTAGAGTCAGGAAGCAAACCTGCAACCTCCTTACTGCAAGGCAACAGTGCGACCAACTGCCAAGCTGGAGGAAATACATCTCCAGGTTGGCCAGGAAACATTTGGGTGTCCTAGCTGAGGAGCTGGCGGACTTGGCCAGGGACAGGATGGCTTAATTGGGATGCTGTCCCCGCGACCCGGATAAATGGAAGAAAGTGAGGCAAATCAACAAGGGGTTAATCAAAAATGAATAGAAAGCTGTGAACTAGTTTCCAAACAGTTAAAATGCTGAACTAAAACTAACAGGAAGTGATTTAACATGATGTCAGCTGTGTTGTTCTCAGAAACTTTATTCATATTTTTAATTACAATAAAGTTGGTAATTGAAGGTTAAGAAATGTGTTATTTTAAAATGTTTTTTTAGATTGTTCAAATGAATGAACAGTTACATCTTTGTTGTCTTGTAGAAAGCTTTCCAGGAAATGCATATAAACAAGTATAATGCTTGTATGTCTGTCTGACATGGGAAGTGGTTGGATTTATTTGACAAAGTTAGTTAACCTTAAACTCAGTTGAGAATGAGTTCATCTGTACTTCAGCCACTGGAATGCACTTCTGTGTTATTCACTTACGTCTCCTCGAGCCTGTCTCCCTGAAGACCTGTGTAGCATTTGGAAATAACTATTAGTTATTTTAACTACACCCTCTTCAGATAAACATTAGAACTTATTTTTGGATTCTAATGAAAAGTGATAAACTGTCATTTAACCCTGATAATAGCTAATATTTATTGAAGGTATCTTTAGGTTCTTTGAAAAGAGTACAGTGAATTGAAATATCTTATTAATAATGTGAAGCTGAGGCAGATAAGGATTGAACAACCATTTAATTTGAAAAACCTAAGAACACAGACAGATAAAACAGTTTGAAAGTTTGATGTAAACACAATTAAAATTCTTAAACATGTTGAGGATGTTAAAGATAGGTTAATTGTGAGTTTGTGAGTAGCATATGTTTTAATGACTAGGGAAGTTAGTTAATTTAGTTAACTAAGTTGTGACTTTAAGAGTCAATTTAGGGCTAATTTGAGTTTGGAATGGGATTTAGTTTTGCTTAATTTATAGTGGAAAAATTAAGCTTTATCAAAGCAAACCTCTCGATCAGAAAGTGGTGTTCGCTCACTGAAAGGTGGACGCTCCTGGGTCTGGCAGGCGTTGGTTTCTCCACGAGCTGAGGCTGGAGTCCCCAGACTCGGAGTGGTGGTCCTGGAAGGCGTGGCCGCCGAGGACCTCGCTGGACAATCCGTGGATACGTCCCGGTCAGCAAGGGAGGCATTTCAGCAGGTATGCTGAAGTCATTTCTGATCAGTTCCCGTGGTGAGGGAGAGACTGAGAGGCCTTGTTCAAAGCTGACGAAGGTTCAGCTAAAACTCTGAAGATAGCAGCTCAGCTACATTCAGGCTGTAGCTCAGACCAAGACTGAGACAGGCGGTAGCACAGAGTCCGACTGATTCGTACCGGAACTGAATATTAGTTTTGAGAAGAGTCATCTTTAATTCAACCAATCAGAAGATATTAAGTGTACTAATCAAAACTGAGTTAGTGGACTGGTGGATAGCTCTGATTGGATAGGGGAACTGTGAGGGAGTTACCAACTCACATATGACTTCCGCCCGTTAAACACTCACATTATAATTGTAGAAATGCATGACATAGCAGAGAAGCATATTATAACACCTTGAAGAGTGAGTGTGTGGATGACCCTGAGCAGGAACACTACAGGAGACTGTTCTGTAAACAAGAGATTACAGTTTGAACACCAGTCCTTGGTGTTACAGAAGAGACATCTTTAAAAGAGTGTTTTATTAGACCAGCTAGTGTCCAGTTAAGGTCATCTGGGAGATGGACACCTGAAAGTGGACAGTAGGACACCTGTAGGGATCTTGATTTAGGTTAAAACATAATCCAAGAGTCATTGTATTCCAAATTATTGGGAAAAAGATGGATTATTGTTGTGATGGTCAACAGAGGTCAAAGGTCAGAGGTTATAGCATATTTGATGATGCTACACCTGCTAGCATGATAATTTTTGCATTTGATTCAGTTTTGCCTGTGTAGAGGAATAAACCGTTTGTTTATTATACCCACCTTCTGTTAATTATTTCAGTCTATTTTAGGATTTATGGAGGTCTCTCTCTGAGCCTGTAACCTTTGATATAGCTGAGATTAATTACAGAGTGACTCTAGGTTCTCTAAAACACAGGGAGTTATTTACGTACCTTTTGTTGATGAATCTGAGCCAGAGTCGTGAATTGAATCTTATATAGAAAATTTAATTCACAAAGCGGACGATAGTACACACATTTAACAGTTGAGGTAATAAGAACGGTTGCAAGTTAAACACGATGGTAATTGTGTTCTAGCTGGTTAAACTTTGAGATTAACGGCTGAGTCTGTGATGTTATGACTAGAGTTATTAATTTAGTTTAAGGAGTGAGTGAGGGGAATAATCCTGGTGGATCAGTGACGTGTTGGAGTGAGCGGTTAGCTTATCAACGGGCCTCTGAGTTTACCAGCGATGGTTTCTCTCACCAAGTGCCAGGTCCCACTGGATCACCAACTGGTGGGTTGGAGTAGACCGATGGGAAGCGGGAGACCCCCCTTCGACTCGTCCTGGCCGTGCGGGAACCCTCCGGTCACCGGGCGGCCCTCAGTGGCGTCCGAGATCCGGGCCGTCAGCAGAGCCATGGCTGGTGTGAGGCAGGAGCTCGCATGTTGGTACGGAGCTAGGGGTTGTCTTCCCTCAGGGGGAGTGACAGATCGATCGGCAGAGCCGATCGGGGTTTTGACAGGTTTCAGCTGTGTAGCTCAGGAAAACAGCTGAAGCGTGGCTCATCGAGGCTTGATGAGAACTAACTTGAACGTCAGCTCGTGGCAAGCTAAGATGGAGTTTTTGGAATCGTGGACCTATGAAATTACATTATCAAGTCACATGACCCAACCTTTAATGTCAAAGGTACCCGCTAATAAAGTAATACTGGGTTTTACCCTTAGCACAGTAGAAGTATGAAAATAATACTGAACTGGATCAACATTCTTAGTGCTGTAAGAGAAAGTGCATTAATCACATTAAGACATTTCTGTAACAGTTAAAGTGTCATTTAGGAAGAGACACTGAGAGTCTTTAGCTTATATAATTATTATTATTAAAAGAGTCAGGTGGAGTCTTCCGAAACGACCGACCCTTGAAGGAGTGTTGATTCAGGTTAAACACAGTAAAGATCCATTATAATCCAAGTTAGTGGGAAAAGCTGGAGTAGTGTTTTGCGATGATCACGGGGACAGAGGTCAGAGGTCAGAGCATCTATTGATGACGCTACACCTGACAGAACAGAGCTAAGCTCACTGATGACATCTCCTTAAGAACCAGAAAAGTTGTCAGTAATGAAGGGAATTGCTTTGATCCGTTGACAAATGGGTCATTTAGACAGTGTCTGCTTTCTGATTCTGGATGATTCAGTCTTGACTCTCTCTCTCTCTCTGTCTCTCCCTCTCACTATCAATCTCGTTTTACTGAATGCTTCTTGTCCAATTCCTCTCACACACTGACTCAAGTGTGTGCACACTGTTGAGGCGATATCAGAAAAAAATTAAAAGGAAGAAGAAAGTAAAAGAACTAAAAGTCATGTTCTGTTAATATTACAAATTGAAAATGAAACTATTTCTCCTTTTCTTCTCCCCATCAGTAGTATGATGTCAAAGACTGGAAATCAGAAAGTTTTCATTTCTTTTATTTAGGACAATAAGAAGCTCTTTGTGTTTATCACGTGGGATTTTTTTCACCACTCATTTTTTCCCAACCAAAATGGCAAAATGACAGTGAGAATGTCTTGCTGTTGAAATAATGTCTTTCCTGTCAGGATATTCAGCTATTAAAGAGGTGGATTTACATGCAGCCAGAGCGTGCTGACTCATTCTCTCGGCATCCATTACTGCATGCCTTAAAGTGCACAAGCATCATTTTATTCATTATTAATCATAAACCAGACATCGCAGCTGAAAGACTTTGTCACCACTTTGCTTGTTGTGGATTCCAAGCTGTCTAAACAGGTCTGGTGGAAGAATTTCAGGTCATATTTGAGAAATGAAGAAAACACAGTGGTTGTTGTTTTTTTGTGTGTAACCATGCATCCATTTTCTATCAGAACAAATCGAGGACAAGAATTCTGGCTCCTTGCTTCAGCAGTCCTCCCAAGCATTCAAGTGAACATTGTGGGAGGGAGAGCTAATTGGCTAAAATGACTGTGGAAACATGTAGCTGGAGCCCCCACACTCTCTCCACCCGACGCAGGAAGGCTTGGAGATGGATGGGAAATCAGTGGGAAAAGGGGGAGGGGCGGGGAAAACCCAAATGGAATTATGAAAAGCTATCGTTTCCTAACTGGTGAGGTTTTACACACCACTGCCAAGGCCAACTGACTGAAGTAATTTCATTTTTTATGCATGGCTTCGGTCCCTGCAGAGACCTGAAGCGCACAGAGGGAGTGATCAGAGAGGACAGCAGAGGGGAGAGATGAGTCGAAAGGGGAGGAGTGGGGATTTGGTAAAGGAGGGGGGAGGGAAAAGGGAGACAAGGAGAGGGGATAAAACTCTCTATTTTCCTGTATAGTGGGAGTTCAACAAAGCTGCTAGCTGGAAATTAGCTTGTTTGTTGGTGTTTAAGGGAATAGATGCACTTTGAAGTAATAGCAGTCGATGCTTGCAGCTCATTAATTATCAGAGCTGTCAGCAGCAATTCGCAGAGATATGTGAACAGCCTTCTGACATCCTCCTCCCCCATATTCCCCAAAGAAAACACACATGCATACATGCACAAATGGAATTAGTGGCTGCTGTGACAGCTCCTCATGAAGTCATCAAAGTGAGACATTTAAAACTTAGCACCTGATTGCAGAGACACGCTTCAATTCCAAAAATGGGAGCTAATGGTTACATTTTAATGCAGAAGAAGAGGATTGGAAGGGAAGTATTTACAGCAACTTTTTCATAATGGTGACAAGCTTTTATTCCAACAGTTAGAAGAGTCCAGTTGACACCTGCCTAATACTGTATGTCCTTCCCACGTCCTTGTTAGTTTTCTCAGCTATTTTCTCAGCAGGGGCAGAATTCCTGGTGCATCAAAAGTATGGCTAAATTGGTTCCTCGAGTGGTGAAAGATGGAGACAGCTTTGGACATCCTACTCCTCTGGTGCACTCAGCTCATTGATTAGAAGAAATAAACTTGGCCATCCCAGCGTGTGTGTATTTGTGTGTGTGTGTGTGTTTGCACAGTATGTGCAAAAACATGCCAGAGTTAAGTGTATGATTGAGTCACTTTGATACACCAAATGATTTCACGAGTTGTCATGTAGTTAATGGACAGAAATGGGATGCTTAGAGGTTTGGACTCTATTTGGGCACTAAATGGAATAACTCCTCCAAAATGAGTCCCAATTACTCAGCACTTCAGTCCAAATCACGGGGCATCACAGCGCACTTAATGTACCTATTAGCTGCCTATCTGACCTGAAACGCTGAAATGAAATGCAGGCCTATTTTTTAAAAAAGAACATTCTGTTTCCTGTGTCCCAGAGTAATGAAATGATTTTCTTTTTGTGAGCACCTTTTTACTCAAGGGTCATCTTACTCTTATTGTGCAGCCTGTTTCACAATTACACAAAGTTACAAACTCAGATGGTCATTTTCCTTCTCTGGTATTTTTGTTCACAGTATTTTCTGTAGTTCAGGTGAAGCTCCCTCAAGGATGCAACTCTGATGCTTCTGACTTAAAACTGAATATATGGTTTCACCTATTTCACACAAACACACACACACACTTGCGCACACACAGCTACTGTATTCAAAGTTCACTAAAACAGAATGTGCAGGGTTGGGGAAGAATTAATTGTGGTGGCAGTCAGGTGATTTTCGGTTTTCAGAACCCTTGTTGAGCTCCTGTGAAGTAGGTTTCTGTGGAAACTTTATGAGCAACTAAAATGTTTCCTTTGTAAAACCTCCCTCTGGAAAAATAGAAATTAAAACTGGATAGTTCTATCTGGATTGACCTGCATGCTGCCCCACACTCACACCCCCCACGCCAGTCATGCTGGTCTGTGCCAATCAGCCTCTCGTTAGTGAAGGAATCTGTCCAGTGGCTAAATCTGATCAGGTCGATCTCTGCTTGCCATAAGAGGACCTACTGCACATTACGGAATAGTCTGTAGGGCAGGCAGCAGAGACACGAGTTTACCAAAGCATGATGTTTGAGCTTCCATAGTGGCAGCAGTTTCCTTGTGGTACCAGCAGAGTGTGTTTGGTGGTTTGTAAAGAACAGGTGTGTTTTTGCTGCTTGGGCGTTGCAATAAGTGTTGATCACAAAAAGTTTGGATCTCACCCCACAGTGATTAGCTGCTAGCTGTCCAATATCCTTCCAAAGTTTTTGCAAAGTTACCTTTCATTTCTGTTTTGTTGTTACTGTTTTGTCCTTCCAGTGGCATTTGTATTATGAAGTTTCATAAAACTCCAGTGTACTAAATCACAAGCTCAAGCTTGAAATTTGAATCAACCTACACTATAAATGGGCACAAGAGAAATAGAACTGGCCAACTGAGATACAATGTACGACTATAGCTCTATTTGACTTAGTGTTTGTGTTTTTGACACAGATCCGTTCAGACCAGGACCAGGACATCTCGATCCGATACAGCATCACTGGAGTGGGGGCAGATCAACCACCTAACGAGGTGTTCAGCATTGACCCTGTGCTTGGAAAGATGTTTGTCACCAAACCTCTGGATCGTGAACATCGATCTTCCTACCATGTAAGTCTGTCAGTCTAAGTTTCCAACTTGTCCTTTTGTGAATTAGGACATCATAAAGAACATCTGGCTGGAATAAAGTGTGAGGCAGACTATATGGTAGTTCATCATTTACAGCGGCTCACACATTATCCCATAAGTTTTACCAAGTAATAGTGGCAAATGGTAGAAAAACGTTTAAGGTAAGATTAAAAAAAACTATTTCTGTGGTGGCAAAAGTGAGCAATATAAGCATCCAAAGATTTGCAGCAATCAGTTGTTTTTGAGTCATTAATTAATTAAGTCATCTTCATGTTACAATCATATAATATTGATAATAATACATTTTATTTGAGGTGTCTTTCTAAGAACTCAAGGCTACCTTATGTAAAATAACGGGAATTAAATAGAGAAACAGTAAATTACAGTAAATGTCTGGCAAATCTAAAACAAGAATAAAATACTTAACAATTATTTACAATAAGTAGATCTTCTTGAACAGGTGGGTTTTGGGATTAGCTTTGAAATGGTGAAGGGGAGAGGTATCTTAATTTCTACTGGTAGAGAATCCCTCAGGGACGGCGCAGATCTGCTGAACGCTCGACTCCCCGTGGTGACAAGTCAAGCAGGGGGATTATACAGGTTAATGGAAGCTGAGGATCTGAGCATACAGGAGGCTGTAGATACTTGTAAGAGCTGCAAAAGATATGAGGGGGCAAGGTTGTGTTTGGCCTTATATGTAAAAAAACAATATTTTGTAATCAATCCTGAATTTTACCTGTAGCTAATGAAGCTGCTGGATAACAGCAGTGATGTGATTAGAGAAGGGTGTTTTAGTGATGATACAAGCAGCAGAGTGTTGGGCCAGTTGAAGTTTATCTAACTAGCCTGATTGGAAAGTAATGACGATGATTATTATTTCATGTGAGTAAGCTGATCGGGTGACAGCCCTGGTATGAGGTAGGTCAGAGTACTGCCTAAAATGACTCCAAGGCTCTGATCCAGGTAGGTAACTGTAGTATTTTCAATAGCTATTGAGAAAATTCCAGCTTTACCTAGTGCCAATTTTGTGCCCATGAGGAGGACTTCAGTTTTATCAGAGTTCAGTTTAAGCAAGTGAATCTCTGCAATGCAATCAGTGAGTGAGGATGGTGGAAGCAAGGAGGACAGCATAATATCTGTCTCTGTAGACTCACGTACATTTATTTTTGCACCTATTTGATGATTTAATAATGCTTCTCAAAACTTTAACCCAGCTCACATTGATAACAGTAAAATGGCAGATTCTAGTGTCATCTAAAGAATTCTTTAGTCATGGGCATCTCATTTTGGTTTCTGTTTTGGGTTTTTGTCACTAAAATTTATCCAGTTTGCAGAATTATTCAAGTACACTCTGTAATTGCAAGGTTTAAGTTCAAATTCAATCTCCAGTTCAGGGCGTGACACATTGGGACTCAGCTTAGCAATATTTCTGAGGTGGAAAAAAGAGGAGACAACCAGAGAGCTGACATGAGCATCCAGAGTGAGAGCTGGGTCAAAGGTCACACTGAGGTTTCTGACAGAGTTTTATGAAAGAGGCAAGTTGACCAAGAGAATCTTTGACTTTAGGAACAAGCTTCTTCAGAGCACAGATGAGGAATTCTGTTTTTGACTCACTCAGTTGTAGGAAGTTGCCAGCCATCCAGTTTTAATAGAGTCTAAACTCATCTGCAGTAGCTGTAGTTTAGACACCTCATGGGGCTTAAAGGGGATGTAGAGTTGGATGTCATCGGCGTACAGGTGATATGAGATTTCTTTGAATGAGCTCAGGGTGTGCTGGAGGGGAAGCAGGTATAAAAGGAATAGTAGGGGCCCCAGGACAGAACCTTGTGGGACTCCGTTTGTGAGAGGGGTGTTAGATGACCTGTGATTAGAGACGGACACTGAGAAGTAACGATCAGAGAGATAGGAAATAAACCATCCTAGCACAGAACCTGACAGGCCCACTCAGTGTCTCAATCTATTGAGTAGGAGGTGGTGGTCGATGGTGTCGAAAGCTGCAGTCAGGTCCAGCAGAACCAGGACAGAGCACTCACCTGCATCATTTTGGGTCAGAATATCGCTGGAAACTCTGAGGAGAGCTGTTTCAGTTGAATGAGCTCTAAAAAACTTGACTGAAAGCTGTCTAAGATGTTCTGTTTTTCCAGGGCTGCTGTGAGTTGTTTAGCCACCACCTTCTCCAGGATTTTGGAAATGAACGGTAGTTTTGAGATTGGTCAGCTGTTAAAGACTCATATGATTATACACTTACCTGTCCCAAAGTATATTTTTAGGAATTAAATTATAGTCCTTCAGAAAAGGCCAACTTATTGATTTTGTCCTTAAATTTTCTCAACTTGTTTCAAATCATTTCCCACCATCAAATTTAAGATTAAATAAAAGTTTATTTCTACATTAGAATTTAAAAAAAATCAAAACAAATTGGTAAATGTTATTTAAACAAAGCACTGATTGTAAGTTTTGTGGAGGTGGTATTAAAACCAAAACTCTAACCTTATTAGGATTTAAAAAATATAAAACAGCATAAGAAATTGACAGAGAAGCAAAATGTAGAAATAAAATAACTTCCTTTGTTCAGATAGTAGTTTTAAGTCTAGCATGTAGTTAAAAGAGTGATATTGATCTTCTGATTTCTCGCTTTCTCTGTTTGTGCCATTATCTTTGTTTTTATTGTTTTTTTCCCCTCAGAGTTACAGATCTGTTAAAGTGTCAAATCTAACCTTTCAGTTAAAGGTGGGCAGATTCACAAAACTGCAACCAGTGATTTGTTAGAAAGGTGTGTTCTTGGAGGGAGGTCTTAGTCTGCCTGAGTTTCTTGTGATAGAAACATGTGAGTGTGAAGGAAATGAGACGAGGTGTGTTTCCACAGATGGAGAAATGGCTGCAGGTCAGTTGAAGGCTGCTGACAGAGCAACGAAAATGTCAATAAACTGTATTGAACGAAACTGTGAAGTTTTTTTTTTTTTTTTTTTACTGTACTGCACATCGTTCTCCAGCAAACTACAGCAAAACAAAGTTTAACTTTTGGATCCTTGTTGGGGTTTTGTTTACTCCATAGTTAATGCAAGGACACAACAAAGTTGCACTCCAGATCTTTTTATTTTAAAAGAACAAGCACCCTAAATCATAACCAGCCAAGCAACAGATGCATTTTAAGAGGGGGGAAAAAAACCTTGAAGCTTTTGATTCTGCTGTTATCTCCAGTGTGGTGCTGCTTCTTGCCAACTGCAGAGCACTGCCTGGTATAGTCTTCACTTTTCCCTTGTGCCTTTTAAGATAATAACTTTAATGTGGACTTGGAAATACATTTTGCCTTCTTTAAACATGGCGGTAATCTTTGACTCCCGTTGTTATTGAATTAGAGTGAAGGTTTATGGGGGATGGAGGGATGGCAGTGGGTTAAGATAAGGGGTCTGGCTCCTATAGCAGAGATAATGAGTGCAGGAGAGATCAGACCATGCAGTGGAAAGAATGAAACTAAATAATAACCTCAGGGTGTCTTGATAATGCCGTTATTTGGGGAGCTTCATGTAGGAGTACAGCATAAAGGAGAGGATGAACAACAAGGTGTCACTTATTGTGTTTGATACTGAGACAAACTATAAAGCTTTTCAGCTTTTCTGGCTCTGTTCTTCTGCAACAGCCAGGTAGTTAATCTGATTAGTGCACAACAATGACAGTAACTGAAGACTTCATACTTTGTCCTTTAAAGCTCAAAAGTAACTTGGGACTTTTATAATAATCTAAGCAGCTGCAAAATGCCTTTATTTTGATGTGTAAACTGGATAAAAAGCATAAAAGACCAAAGAAATGTAATTTGAATCGTCATAAAATGCCAATTAGTTAATTGCTCTATTTAAAGGAACCAGTAGAATGGATTGAATCATCACCTCAATGCAATAGATATATGTGTGTTTGGATAAGATATCAAATTCCAGTTTAGATACAAAAAGTCCAACTGTTTGTGATCTGTTTAAACTCTGCATTATGTTTCTGCTATGAAGTAAAGAGCTCCATAAAGGGCTGAAATCCCACTGTTGAGTGTGTAAAAATTGTTTGCTTTTTTGTGTGTGCAAATTTCATTACCCTGTACTGTGTTCAGCCACCAAAAGCCCTACATCTTTCTGATTTAGCTACATGTTCTGAAGTATTTTTTATTGTTCCAATTTTTGTGAGAAGATATGAACAACAAACAGAAGAATTATTGTTATGTGCACAGTAAGGAAACATGTTTCCCCTTACAGTGAAATTCTTATTTTGCAGTCCACACTGGATGCTAAAAAATATCATTTTTATGTATGTAATATATAAATAATAAGAGTAAAAAAGCATGCAGTGCTATGCACATATCTGTGCAGGTAATGTGCTCCATTATGCGCAACAGTTAGTACAATCAATAGAAAGGTGCATATATGTTTAAACCTTTATTAACTGTAGTTGCTGATGGTACATGTTCATTTTTCATCTTCCCTTTCGATCCTTAACATTCAATCCAGTTAAAAGCTCTTGAGCTTATTGCTTTTTTTTTTTTTTTTTTTACAGAAGAAACATTTATCAGAGTTATATGTTTGGGATGTATATAAAACTTTTTTTTTTGTCTTTTAAATAATTTTGTAACTATATGCCCAGGGCTTCAAGCCAACAGAAATGTCTCTAAATAAATTATGCTCAGGGAAATAAACATTTCTAGGCAGGGCGAAGTGAATCTAAGCAATTGTAAAAAGTGGAGTTTATTTTAAAATGACTGTTGTAAAGATGCATTTTACTCATCCATCTCAGTAACAAACAAAACTTTGTGATATTATTGATTTGAGCCTATAGCTGAGCTGAATGTGAGACTGTGTTTGTGGAGTCAAAGGGAAGTGAATAGCTTTCAGGGCTGTGTTTCAAACTAAACCAGACAGAAGGTTGGTGAAGGTCCCAACACAGCTGTTTTGAAATAGACACCTAGCTTTAAAAACTGAGCAATACCTCTATCAAATAAGATGTTTCTTAATTGGTTCCTGTAGAGATAAAATTATATTTAAAAAATAGATGCAAAAAGAAAGAGTCAGGACAAAGAACACAAAGAAAAGATATTTCTCTGCCATTAAGAAATTCCAAATTTGGTGTTTAATGTCTGATATTGTATGACTTATGTAATGTTTTTTTTTTAAGTTTTTTACTCAATAATTTATAAAGATGTTTGCTCTGATTGTATTTTCATTTGATTTTGAAGATGTGCGTCTTATTTCCATCTTCGTTTTGTCAAGGGAGCATTCTGGGAATCTGCAGTCTGACAGACGATACACACTGTAATACACACTACACAAAATATTAGAGTCTCTTGGCGGTTACACTACTAATGTTAAAGGTGACATGTGGAGCATTTTTCTATGTATCAAAGTTTTTTAAATGTTTTAAATTATAGTTCAGTTATAAACTATGATCTATGGGTAGAGTTCCACAACATCTGTTATTCTTCTGAAGACCCTCCTTCCTCCTATAGACCCCTTTGAATTATCTCTGACCGGCAAACTTTTTCAGCAAATAGAATTCAAATTTCCATATTGTCAGCTGTAAGTCAACGTGCATGGGCTTCACGTAAACCTGTAGAAGTGGGGACTGCATGCACACAGGACGCTCCGTGTCTTCCTGTTTACAGTCTCAGCCGGTCATGGAGAAGTCAGAGCTCATTTTTACTGGAAAGTTATCCATTTCCCGTCTACTGAGGACATTATTTTGTTATTTTTATTTTTAAACATTTCTCCATACAGAATGGCAAGGCTTGCCAAGGATATGCGTTTATTTTAGTCAAGAACTCCGGTCTAGACCGAGCGTTTCCTCATTTCCAGGTTCTGCTTCTTGCAGCTCCCTGTTGAGTGACGTGTTTCATAATGCACAGTGACAGTCAGGTCTCAGAGCATCTACAGAGTGAGAACATGATTTATGAGCTGTGAAGGGTTGAACCCTGCGATACAGTTTGAGCAGGAGCTGAGAGCCAGGATGAAGCACAGTTTATGTCTGGCTTAGAGAGACGCGCCATGTGCATGGGCGTGTCAAGGTGGGGCTATAGAACACGGGAGGGGGGGAGGAGAATGGATGTTTTTTGAGGGGCCGTAGTATGTTGGATGAAAAAAATGCTCTTTTGCTGAAATACTCCAATATCTGCTTTAATATTTAATAAAAAGTGGCTTTATGAATGTGACAAAAGACATTCAAAGTAAATCAAGAGAGCAGGAAGAACCACCGAGATCCAGTGCAAGTCCCATTTATCACTAACCCCCTTCATTTGTCTTGTGCTCTTACCTCTCACCTCAACACTTATTAGAGCAGCCAAACAGCTACTTGAATATAAGGTTGTTTAAAAACTGATATAGTAAATGTATTCAGGATGGTTAGATAGTAACTCTAGCATGCTGAGTTAGAGACAGGACATTAAAAACATGGGTGATAAATTGGAAAAATATAGTAAATTGCTTTAAATCTTGATTTGAATACTAAATAGTAAATAGGAACCTGAAACGTTTTACGTAAAAGAAAAAAAATTCTTAAAAATAAAAATTTGTAAAAATATTGATGACAATTTTCAAATAGAAAAGTAAAACAGAAAGTAAATCTGTTTTTAGCAGCCCCTAATAACACTCAAGAGCTGAAAATGTATATTTCAGTGAATGCCTTTAAGTCTGGTTGCATCTTAAATTATGATTCTATTAAATTGTCTTATCAAGAATGCTTGTGTACTTCAACCCATGATAGTCGGGTCATATGTCTCAGCCAGCGTTTTTTGTGGGTTGAATGCAGAAGGTTTGTGGATTCTCTGTAATCTCTTTCAGGAACCCCCCCCCCCACACACACACACACACACACACACACACACACACCACCCCCAACCCCTCAGAAAAAAAACACATTTACTTTTGAAAACGTGGCTTAATCCAGACCAGTAAAACTTCCAGCATCAAAAGAGAGAGATATTCAATTCACTGTTCAACATGGCACTAAATCATGAGTTGTGACATAATAAGTCATTGGGAAGTGTTCAACACTGACAGGCTAAATGGAAGGTCTTATCGCCACTGAGTCTTCTTCACTTTACTCATAAATTATTCCCATCTGTTTGTGTTTACTTGGACAAGAACAGTAGTTCTAAACATCCTTTGCTGCAGCAGTTGCCGGATCTAACTGTGCACTTAAACTAATTTTCCCTGTTTGTTTTCTCCCAGCTGCGGGCTCATGCTGTGGACATGAATGGGAACCAGGTGGAGAACCCTATCGATCTGTACATCTTTGTCATTGACATGAATGACAACAGGCCTGAGTTTAAAAACCAGGTGTACAACGGGTCTGTGGATGAGGGCTCCAAACCAGGTAATGAAGCCAGATTGTTGAGCAGATGGACAAAACATTTAAAAAGTCTGGAAATGTGTTTAAGAGTGACACATTTAGAAACAGGAGAAAATGGTGTTAAGTAAATCTTAGAAAAAGATACAAAATAACCCATCTCTTCAGCTGACTTCTTTTCATTTAGCCAAGAACAGCAATGATCATAAACCAAAGACAGTTTTCAGGCTGGAGAAGAGATTGAGGGTTAAATGGACCACAGTGTAGCACCCTGGGCCAATTTATATGAAACCTTAGAGCGGAAGAATTAGGGATGAGCTCAGTGTGCAGGTTTGTGTGAGTGTGAGCCTGATGAGCCAGTGTTAATAGCACTAGGGGTGATCTCAGGTACGCTTTCTTTCTTTTTTTTTTTAAATTTTCTCTTCTGCTGCAGTTCCCTAACCCTTAGCCCTGCCCCACAGACGAGTCTCTGTAGCATGCATGACATTAAGCTGAACAATAATCATAAAAAAGAGACTTTTAGAGTTTAGAGCTCCAGTGATTTCAAAGGAAGACCAATTACAGACTTGAATTAGTTTGCAAATTAAAGAGTCATTATGGGGACGTAATCCTGTCAGGCACAGCTTAGGACGCCCATACAAAGGGTCCACATTAAACCCCCCTATGAGTGGAGCTTAATGAAATTACCCCAGTGATGTGTGACACATTGTGATTCTTCATCTCCTTCTTTGTATCCCTTCATCACAAGAGGACAGAAAACAGTATAGGGTGGAGGATGGATCGTCACTCGCCTTGGAATCAAACCAAACATAATGCGTCCTCTCCGCTCCCCTTTGCTTTTCCATCCTCTGTTCATAGCAGGTTCTTTTTCTGCTCGTCTCACTGCAGGGGCTTTAGAGTGCTCCCTCTGGCCAAGTCATTGACAAACGTTGCTTTGAAATGTAATGAAGTTTGAAATGGGAGCTGCGGTTACAATTATCCTCGGACAGGGGCTGTCACTGGCATGATATCACTATCTCTGGCAATTAGAATCAACTACGAGAGCGAGGGAAAAGATAAGGAGATGGAGATGGGTGACAGGCACTGATCCCACAGAGTTTTATGAGTGTGTGGAGGCTGGAAAGCAAACAAGTGGAGCATTCAGACAAGGATAGTGGCTTATTCTCCACAGCACTGGAGTGTCTTCATCAAGGAGTCCTCAGTCGTTTAAGCCAATAGTGCATACATACACACACACACACACACACACATATTAGGGATGCACCGAAATGAGAATTCTTGGCCGAAACTGAAAATGAGGAAACCATGGCCGAAAGCGGAAAACCGAAACACTGAAAGAAATGATTATTGTGAATTATTAGAACTATAGCATTTATGGCTATGATGTGTACTAACCTCACTAAAATCAAGGCATTGCAATAAATCAATTACAAAACTACCAGCGCTTTGCAGCAGGAGGAGCAAATTAAAACAAGCTGCTCAGTTCACGGCCTGTTGCAGTCCGGACTGGCTCAAAATCACCAGAAGATAGTCTGAAATAAGTCCACACCGCAGACATGCTGTCTCTTATCCCGTTTCTCGCGTGCTGGCTGCGCTATTTGCTCGCCACATCACACGTTTCGGCCGTGTGGTTTGGGTGATGTTTTGTGCTTTGGACCAAAACCGAAAATGCACTTTTGAGTCATTTTCGGCCGAAAATTTTTGGTGGCAGAAATGTCGGTGCATCCCTAACACATATATAGATATTTCAATATATATTAAACAAAACGTAATGAAGTGCATGAACCCAATCTGCATATTTTCACATTTAACAACTTGTTTTCAATGCTAATTATTGCCAAGCACACATAAAGTTGTGCAAATAGTGGACCCCATTGGTAATGCTGACATCATTCATTTTAAAAAGTCACATTTTGAAACATTTTTGTGTTTATACATGTTCCTGTCAACATGAATTGCAGTATGTCTAATAATGTGACACAACTGGTTCTGAGTGTTTAAACTAACAGAAAGTATTAAGAAGAATAACAGGTTCTTTAGCAAACTGAATATGAGTGACTAAAATCTCCATTGTTGAGGTATTTGACTCTTAATTTGTTAACATATTATGTGATTGGAAAACTTGGCCTTCAGGGATATTTTTTAAAATAAGAGCTTAGGGTTGGGCTTAGGCTATAGGTTTGGTACTAAAGGCACCAAAAGTCTTTATACACTACTGGCAGTTGTGAATGTCTTAGATTCCAATGGGACCCTGCTGTCAGTCCTGAAACACCAGATGAAATCCTCAACTCTTAATTAAAAGTAATATTTATTGTTTTAACCATGATACTTTCATTGGTGGTATGGAATTAATTTGATTTCATTTGTAGTATTTGTTGTTGTCATTGGTTGTTTTGTTGTTATTGATATAATGAAAAGTGAACATTTTTTTGGAAACTGTATCTCCATACATTCATTACTCACAAAAAGAGAGGAATGTTTAGCCTAGGAGACCGTCAGTCAGTTTTGTTCTGCAAACTTTTATATATCCACATATATAATCTGACTTCCCAGGCTAAGGAATATTGGTTTTCTGATAAAATTTCTGGATGAATCAAAAGAGTGTTATTCATCAGCTACTGTTATCACTAGACCAGCCTTTGGTGGTGGTGTTATAGAGTCGGAAGGTGTGTCTAGTTGATACAGAGCTGTCCTTTAGTGATTGGCACTGTGACAAGCTGATACTACCTGGTGTAGCGTTTGGAAATAACTTAGTTATTTTAACTACACCCTCGTCAGATAAACATTAAAGCTTTTTTTTGGATTATGGATTTTGGATTAACCCTGATAATAGCTAATATTTATTGAAGGTATCTTTAGGTTCTTTGGAAAGAGTACAGTGAATTGAAATACCTTATTAATAATGTGAAGCTGAGACCAGATAAAGATTGAACAACCATTTAATTTGAAAAACCTAAGAACACAGACAGATAAAACAGTTTGAAAGTTTGATGTACACACAATTAATATTCTTAAACATGTTGAAGATGTTAAAGATGGTTTTAATTGTGAGGTTTAACGGACCGTAGCATATGTTTTAATGACTAGGGGAGTTAGTTAATTTAGTTAACCTAGTTGGGACTTTAAGAGTCAATTTAGGGCTAATTTGAGTTTGGAATGGGATTTAGTTTTGGCTTAATTTAGAGTGGAAGAATTAAGCTTTATCAAAGCAAGCCTCTCGATCAGAAAGGGGTTTCTTACTGAGTTGCAGCGGTCCCGTGGGTCCAACAGGGTGAGGGGCCTCTGGCAGAGGTGGAGCAGGTCCCCGGATGAAGGCCCAGTTCCCAGAGGAGGCAGTTTCAGCTGGTTCACCTGGGAATCGTCTGATGGCCCTGAGATCCGTGCGACAGCAAGGGAGGTCACCCTCGGCATGGTGAAGTCATTCCTGATCAGTTCCCGTAGTGAGGGAGAAACTGAGAGGCCTTGTTCAAAGCTGATGAAGGTTCAGCTAAGACTCTGAAGGATAGCAGCTCGACTACATTCAGGCTGTAGCACAGACTGATTCGTACCGGAACTGAATATTAGTTTTGAGAAGAGTCATCTTCTTTTTAACCAATCAGAAGATATTAAGTGTACTAATCAAAACTGAGTTAGTGGACTTGTGGATGGCTCTGATTGGGTAGGGGACTGTGAGGGAGTTTACCAACTCACATATGACTTCCGCCCGTTAAAACACTCACATTATAAATGTAGAAATGCATAAAATAGCAGAGAAGCATATTATAACACTTTGAGTGAATGAGAGGGCGAATGCCCTTGGAGCAGGAACACTACAGGAGACTGTTCTGTCAACAAGAGATTACAGTTTGAATACCCAGTCATTTGGTTTTAAAGAAGAGACATCTTTAAAGAGTGTTTTATTAACACAGCCGGTGTCCAGTGGGTCATCTGGGAGGTGGACACCTGAAAGTGGACAGTTGGACACCTGTAGGGATCTTGATTCAGGTTAAAAAATAATCCAGGAGTCAATGTATTCCAAGTTATTGGGGAAGAAATGGATTATTGTTGAGATGGTCAACAGGGGTCAGGGGTCAGAGGTTATAGCATATTTGATGGTGCTACACTGGATAACATCATTAATCCACTCATTGTTCCTATGAATGAACAACACAAGACTAATTTCATCTACATGACTGACAATGCTCCAGATCATCAAGGTCACAACATTAGTCTGCGGCTGCTGGAGACTGGGAAATTTCAAATGACCTAAATCCCATAGAAAATCTGTAGGATCAGCTGACTGTAGAGGCTGGTAACTCTAAACCCTAGAACCTCAATGACCTGAAATCCTCCCTTTAAGATGAGTGGGATACCATGACTCAGCAGAGAATAAGTCGACTTGAACAACATGAGACATCAAGCTGTAATTGGAAAGGAAACATGACACGTTTTTGAGACATTTTTGTTGGGGTGTACCCACCACTGTTGTTGGTTTTTGTTTCAATAAATTATTTGAGATGAGGAAATCAGCATTCTATGTTTCTACTTAAATGCCCAACTTTTATGATATAATATCATCATAGTGTCAACTATTTACATTGTTCATAAATTTTACCAGTAAGACAAATATCCCTAACTTTTTGTGAGTAGTGTATCTAATACCCAGTGATAGCTATCAGGTAACAGATAAACCAGATGTTCTACAGCAGCAGAAAACAAAGGATTGAACCTAAAGGACCCTAATTTTACAGCTTTTAATTAAAATCAAAGATGTTTAGAAGTAACCTCAATTGAATACGTAAAAGCATGCTTTGTTTCTTGAAGTAAATTTAATCCCTTTCTTCTTCAGGAACTTACGTGATGCATCTGTCAGCATTCGATGCCGATGACAACACCACAGCTAATGGAATGGTGCGCTATCGGATCCTGTCCCAGACACCACATAGCCCCATCCCCAACATGTTCACCATCAACAGTGAGACGGGGGATATTGTGACAGTAGCACCTGGACTTGACAGAGAGGTTGGCCCTTCATGCTTTACACTTCACAAAAAGTAATGTGACAAAAAATAAGCAGGTGCTTTAAAACCTGTGAGCCCCTTTGGTAGGCTCCACGTCTGAATGGACACCTTTATTTTCCTTTACGAAGCACACATCCTAACATCATTGTTTACTCTTATGACACTTTGAGATCCTGCTTTTAAATTTGCCACAGCCATTTGTCACAACACATTTTTTCCCTCCCCACACACAAACATCAGTTCTTCCCTCCTTTTCTTGTTGTTGTTTTTTTTTGTTACAGTAAATTGTCTTTGGTCACCTTGTTTATGGGGCTCTAAAAGTTGTGACAAGATCCAAATGTGTTTATTCTTGCAACATGGATGTGCCAGTGACAACTCTGCAGAAAGAAATCTGCGAAACAGATCATCCTCCCAAACTGTCACTAGTGACAGACCTATTAACAACACATCACGCTGTAGTGGGCTGCTTGCGCTGTGTTGTGCTGCCTGCAAGAGTGTGCACGTCTGTGTGTATTTGTGTGTGCTGGAGACAGAGGGGAAATTTTTGAGATAGAATGCCCTTGACACCTGTCAGGCAAACACAAAAGCCCAAATAATCACATCTGTGCTCAATAAAATGCAAGCAACGGAGGGAAAAAGTGAACTAAGGGGAATCGGGAGAACAAAAACTGAGCTGAATGGATGGAAATTACCATGATGAGGGAAGAAGAGAGTGTGAATTGGGCTGAGAAAATGGGGTGATAGAGACAGAGAGAATGAAACACCAATGTGCCAGAGGGGAGGGGGAGGTATGAGGGCAGCATAGACTAAAAATTCCACCATTTATTTTTACTGTTTTATCTGCATGCTGCAAATCCAGGCAGTCACCCTAAAATGTAGAATTAAAATCCTGCTAGTCCCATTTTGTACTTCAAAGGACTCAAACTGATGTCATTTCTTCTCTCGCTTGTATCACTTTATCACGTTTTAATGTCAAGGTTAGTCTCACTGTGTTGAATTTTTCTTCAGGAGATTTTTGAACTACATTTTTTTTCCTTGTATGGCAATCACATAATGTTTCCACTTCCTGTTATCTGAAACAAGCTCTGGAGAAAGCTACAGGCTACAATTACCCCAACAGCGGAGGAAGCTGATCAAATAGGGCAGCGTCACTAAATTGGTATAGAGTTAGCCATGCTAGACTCACATTATTTCCATTCTAAGATCAACAGAGGCTACAGACATTGATGATTTTTGAAGTCTATATGAACAGCTGTCACTTTCCATTCCAACATATTAATACATGTGTAAATGTGGCTGAACAATCTCGGGATAAGTGTGGTTAAAAGCTTGCTTCTGTAACCTTTTGACCTTCTGAGAATCTCAGCTGAATCAAAGCTTTTTAAAACACCAGATCTTCAGAGGTTTTTTTTCCTCTAATGTAGTGGCTATTTTTTACCTTAAGTGGGCCAGAGAGGGACAATCAATCAATCTGAGGCAGGGTCATGGGAGCTCAACTCTCACTGGAGCCAAAGCTGGAAAGTGTGGTTTATTATATCAGAAGAGAGGCTGTGGCACAAATTATTAAACCATAATGGCCTAATATTATTGAACTTTGACTGCTGTGTGCCTCAGAAACTGTTAGGCAACAAACCGTTGTGATAGGAGGTATTGATCAAGTTAAGGGTTTAGGGTCATAGTGGCGCCATTGGCTTTAAAAGCCCCTTTACTGCTGCTATGATGGAGATGTGTCAGAATTCACAGTGGTGCATTGGAGTACATGTTGACTGATGAAACAACCTACAATAACCATGTGCTGTAACTGTCTGCTTTTTGTTTTAGAGGTCAACACAAGAGATGTGTAGAGGTTTTAAGGACCTCAGACTTTGATTGGTTGTACACAGCAGTAGGTAGTTGGTTTTAATGTTTTGGCTTATTTCTGTATGCTTTTCAGATTACTTTTTCCCATTTGAAAAAGAGATAGCAGTGTACACACAGTTGTTAATACTAGCAAATTGTTCCAATTGCAGAAAAAATTTGCTGTTTTCAAGGAATCTAGCCAAACAACGTTTGCTTATCCCATTGGCAGATTTTGTTTTTGCTCAAATCTAGAAAATTTGACCATATTTAAGAAAATATGGCTAATTTCAAGTAGGGCTGTAAGAATATATTTTATTTTCAGACTAAAAATAAGAGAAAATGCCTAAAAGCAAGTTTTTTTTACTTGGAAATCAGTTTCACTGCACAAATACATTTATATTTTCTGTTGTGCTCCATTTGAAAGTTTTTCTAATTGGTCAGCCTTCTTCCATGTGACAAATGTCATCTGGTTGTAACTTTTTTTTACAAATTATCTTTTTATCTATTTTCCTGCAACTGTATTTTTAGATAGCATTTAAGAAGTCTGAAACCGTGCAGGTAAAAACAACATCTGAACTGTGCAGTTCTTTTTAAGAAAATTCTTCGCATTGAAATCTTTTTTCATCCGAATCAAATTTTGGACACTTCAATATTTGGTTTGATGCCCTAAAGATGTTATGTGCCACAAAATAAAGCAAAAACGGGTATTTTTTGATTAATTTTATATTTTCCTCAAACCCATGTGGATTATTATCCTCTACTCTCTGTTCTACTCTTTTACAGCATGCCCTTCCTCTTCTTTGTAAGTCCCACATCAATTCTCCTCTAAAGATTTCCACTGGTCTGCAGTGGACTTCAAAGAGCTTGTTGACAGTTGCAGACCTCAGTCCTCCAGAGGAAACTGGCTGTGCTGTGGTTTGTTGCAGTGCTGAGAGGTTTCATAGGAGCTCTGCATAATTGCTTCATTGTCTAATTAGTGGGAGTGTTGTGTACACGCTGTTCACAGGCTGATGGGACAATCAGACAAGTACAAGATCTGTAGAAAGAGAGCTGTCACCACGTGGTCGTGTGTGTTTGCAGAGGCGTACGTGCATGTACGTGTTGTGTTAATGAGTGTGTGCGAGGTTGGAGTTCAGCATCTCATTTAGCATCAAGATGAGAAGGACTGCGAGGAGCTGTCTAATCCTCCTTACGTGGCATCCCGGTCTAATTGGGATATTTACTCGGTAATTAGCAGGTGAGAGAGAGAGACAGTGGGAATGTAATTGGGAATCTCAGTGACAAGACACATTATCCAGGCAGCCAACTCCCAGGCTCCATCCTTACTGCAGCCCATTAGCTGCACCCTGGGACAGAGGAGGAGATAGAAGGCACGGGAAAAAAGAAGAGGGGGAAAAATGCTGGAAAGAGTCACATGGCTTAAAGAACACAAATCAATGCCTCCAAGTCTGGAACTACAAATAAAAGAATACTTTTTCAGGTTTCACTGAAGTGGCGCAGTGTCATTTCAAAAGAGGAAATTGCATTTATTATTCCCTCATATTACCACATCACAGATAGTCTATTAATCTCTGTCAGTTGGATCATTGTCTTCACATCTGTCCATCATAAGCAGAGCGTTATAGCTGGCTTTGATGGAATGCCGTACCCACGGGGAGGCTTCACAGTCCAGACTCTGGATGGTGTTATGATGTCTGGCTGGGTTCCACAGAGAAGGTTTCAGCTCTGTCAAATGAAAGACTTCACCCTTGTGATTCCGTGTTTCAAATAAGACCATGGACAGTGACTGTAGAACAAAACACAGGCTCAGCTTTGTTTCCCCCGGGAGTCAAAGTCTGTGGCTGCTGCTGTCGACTCGTGAAAGAGGGAGCTCTTTGCACATGAATAACAGCATTCGGTTTTCTTTCTTTTTTCTTCTTCTTCTGCCTTTTCCAGAAAGTGTCCCAGTACACCATCATTGTGCAAGCAACAGACATGGAGGGCAACCTTAACTTTGGCCTATCCAACACAGCCACTGCCATCATCACTGTCACGGACATCAATGACAACCCTCCCATGCTGACCTCCAGAACTGTAAGTTATTGCAAGTATGGGAATGCAAAGGGGGGTAACAATTCAGAGAAAAAGAAGGGTTGTGTTTAAAGATGAAGAGGGTGAAAATGACTAGAATGCTGGAGGGAAAATACATGAGAGAAATATATCTAAAGGGGAAGAAATAAAAGGTGGAAAGCTGAGAGAGGCAGCAGTAAAATGAATAACAGTGAAAAGAAATTCTATTTCAGTCCCGTTTTATTGATGTGTCAACATTTCAAAATAAAAGTCATCTCAGGGCACTTTACCAAAGAGAAAAAACAAACAGACTACAATAAGTGCAACACCGTTTTACTGAATGTTATCATGTAAGATGAGATTTACAGAAGGAAAGCAGCAGAGACATTTAAAATCCACAAAGTATTTCCTCATTTCCCTGTAGAGGGCACACACAGAGAAACACACGAGAAATACTAATCCATATTATTGACTTTCACCAGCAAGAATACCAAACCCAGCAAATGGTTGATGATTGCTGCCATAATAGGGATATTTAGAATGATGATTGCTTTACAGTGGGTCATTACTGGGAGCAAAGTAAAAATGTAAAGTCTAATTTAATGCATTTCATGTAACATATTAAAGCGGCTCTCTGGAGCATTTTTCTCTGTATCAAAGTTTTCTAAATGTTTTAAATGATATTTCAGGTCTAAACTATGATCTATGGGTTGAGTTCCACAACATCTGTCATTCTGATGAAGACCCTCCTTCCTCCTAGAGACCCCTTTCCATTATTTCTTGCCGCCGACATTTTTTAGCCAATGAAATTCAAATGTCTGCATTCTCTCAACATGCACGCGCATCGACCAAACCTGTACCAGTAGGGGGCGCTGTCGTACAGGACACTCCGTGTGTTTCTCTGTTTGCGTCTCAGCCTCACGGCTCATTTCTACTAAAAACCTACCCATTCTCCAGCTAAAGATGGATTTATTTTTATTTTTAAACCTTTCACCTCACAGAATGGCAAGGCTTGACAGGATTACGCGTTTATTTTGGTCAGAAAGTTCATCCAGGGCCGAGTCAAGTTCAGCTTCAGAGTCCAGCAGCAGCTCGGTGCTAACAGAGCTAATATCAGAAGCAGCAGGGACAGAGAGGGCTCATCAGACCCTCGTAGTGTTGGAATAAGAGTTGTGAACTGTGAGTGATTAAACACACGTGACCGGACGCACGTGTGTCGAGATGTTTTGAGGAGGAGCCTTTGGACGCTAGATTCAAAAACTGCTCTCTTGATGAAATCCTCCAGAATGCGACTTTAAGTCAATACAAAGGAAGGAATTAGTTGTACTAAAGGTTTGAACTGTAAAAGGTTCAAAAGTAAAGCTAGTTTCCCTTTGCTTTAAGTCATGAAGAAAAGTCTTGCTGTACGACTTGAGATGGCCATTTGAAAGTGTTTTTCTGTAAAAATTCTAAATCATTTCTATTGTAAAAGACAATACTGTAAGTACCAATGAAAACCTAAAGTTATACTGATCAAACCATGTAAAACAAATATGATCATGTTCCAAATACAATCTCACCGCTGTCATTTCTTAAGTAACATGAAGCACTGACTTTTATTGGTGAGCCAGCTAGGAGCCAAACTTAGAAAGTTCTGACAGATATCTTCCTAAATGGCCTCAGTTTGGACATATTTGTGCAAATAAAAGAAAACCCCTTAAAGAATAGAGAATTTTCTTTATCTGAAAAAAATATAAGCATGTTTTATTTAAAGAATAGCAAAATGTACAACTAAGTTCAAAATTAAACACTTTATGGGACAGCATTAAAATAATCTGTAGTGTGACTTAATTTAACGTTATGAGCAGCTCCTCATTTCTTTTTCTTGCTATATTCTCACAAACTCACCTGTCAGTTTCTTCAAAGTGGCTGGTTTTAGGACCATGGTTGGCTTTAAGCGACTGCTATTGTTTTCGAGGCTTTCTTTCTCTAACATGTTGTATTTCTGTTTGAAAGTTGTTTACTGACTCCTCTGCATTTATCACCATGAGCAAAGTTTGCATCAGAATGTCCACTCGCCATCATGCTCCTGCAGCTGATTTTACTGTACTCTTTGCTGTGTGTGCAGCTAAATTTGAGCCGCAAGTGAGTGTCACCTGGCTGACAGCAGCATCCAGTCAGCTGTTGCAGGTCACACGTGAAAGTCTAGACCCCAAATATAAGACAAACTTGTTTGAAGGCAGGGGTCACCAGTCTAATAGTAAAAGTGAAACTTAAGGAAAGCAGCAGCTGCCGCTTCTCATCCTGTCATGTTGAGCTGGGCATGTGATACCTTGCAGACTCACGATGGCAGCGTGAATTTAGTAGAAGAATTACATCTCAAGGGAAACAGTATATGGCTCGAAAGATGTGGCTTGCTGGCCAGATCCATATGCAACCTTAATGTACTTGACATCTCCAATATCACTGGTAGCCATCCTTTCTGCTCAGTGTGAATCGACTTTATTCAGTAAACAGCACTGAGGCTCACTGGTCCCTCATCCAGTGTAAGTGCTCCCTGGTCCATGCAAGATGATGACTTTTGTGCCTGGTGGTGTGGTCAGGTACCTTTGCAGGTCCACTAGCATGCAGATCACACTAATATAAACAGTTTTGAATTGTCTGACGTGACACTTGGGTGTCCCTCACCTCCCTCAAATGTCCCTGAAGTTGTGTGGCATTCATCAGCCGTCCACAAGACACTGTTCACAATGAAATCAGTGTGGGATGTGGCCAAAGGCCATCTACTACTCTGCCTTTATTTGACTCTTCCAGTCTCTGTATCTCTGTTGCAACCTGCTGATGACACTCTGTGACTCTAAGCTCAGTGGACGCCTCCATCTGAGAATATCCTGCTTCAAACCTTGCAATGATGAGATACTGTTGATCAATTGTTAGGTGTTGTCTTGGTCTCATGATGTCAAGATGTGAACATTATGATGTGTAGGACTGTTTAAAACCATCAAATTGTACCAGGAAATGTATTGGTCTATTCTTGAATCAAAAACCTTCTGTGAGTTTTCCTGTTAAGATCCTAGAGTACAGCAAGTTGTACAAAATGTACTGAAACTTTGGACAGTTAGACATGTGCATTTAGAAGTTTAGAGAAAGCCACAATAGGTTCACCTGTGAAGGCTGGAGTGCATTTTAGTCCATCCTGAAATTTCACTAGAAAGCCAAATATCCCTATACTCTTTGTGAGTAGTGTGGCTTGGCAGAGTAAAGGTGTATTGATGGAAAATAGATCTGCTCACTAGTCAAGCTCCCAATTCAAATTTAATTCATCACATTTTGGGCAAGCTGACGTTCAAACAATCAGACTCTAAATACACCATTGCCATCATTAATACTCATATCCTTCTTTCAACTGTAAGTGTGTAAAAAAATGAAACCTGACCAGCTGTGATATCTGGGAAATTATAGCTGTTTTAATATGGCAGCATTTCACTTTGTATATTGGTCCATTCAGACAATCCATTTGTTAGAATGGACCCACATCCAGAGTGGATCGCTGCTTTCTTAACTCTAGTGCCCTCGTTTTTGGACCTTTGGTATTGGGTCAAAATGACCTGGGAAAAGTTAACATTTTTAAACAGTTCAGAAATAGAATTTTACTTCATCATCCATTAACACATCATTGCTGCTTTACAATAACCATGTCTGTCCAAAAAGGCAACTTTTCAGAAACTGAAAAGATTGTTTCTTTTACAAAGAATAAGCTCTGAGTGGTCACAACTTTACAAACTTTTTTTGACATTTTTCTTTGAAAAGCCATCCATAAATAACTGATAATGTAAAAGACAATCAATGGAAAAGTAAGTAAATATTTATAACTTTTACAAAGTAATACCATCCAAAATGGCCAAAACTTTCAGTCATTGTCTGCATTTGCCTCATTCATGATGAGCATGTCTGAAGCCTGGGAAGACAAAGTCCTTATCCTTGAAACTCCAGGAGCAGGATCTGTGGCATTATGACTAATAAATATATGCTCAACCCTTTCAGCTGGAAGCAGAGGAGTGAGCATTAGCATTCGCCCTGGGGGCTATCAAGACCCTTATGATTATTAGTTAGCGTTGGCAGTAAGCATGTGTTAGCCATAGAGCTCATCAGAGACCCCCTACATCACACACATGTAAGGAAATCTACATAAAACGTGTAGAAAGAGAAGACGGGGAGCAAAACGAGAACAAAGCAAGAACTGACAAGTGGACCACCATCTGGATTCTACAAAGAAAAATGGAAAAAGCAGTGAGGGAATGACAGGCAGACAAGAAAAGATGAAGGAGCATTTAAAAACAGCAGCAGTGATAAAGTGTAGACATGGCTTGTTATAAATCAGTAGTCTTCCCTGACTCTGCATCACCCCTCCTCTTTCTGCATTAAGAACCCCAACTGATATTAATGATAGCGGGCAATAACAGATTGATATTCTCTAAATGGATTCCACCTAGTTTAAGTGCATTTCCATCAGCGTCACACGAGGAATTTAATGCTATCACAGATATTGATGGCGAACTTCAGTGGAGGTTTTGGATTCACGATGAGCGGCGCACTAAACCCCCACTCCCTCCATAAATCATCCATTTTAGAAGGGAGATAACATAAAAGCCATTTTGTTGAGATTGCAGCCCATTATGCAAATATTTAGTTTTAGCTATAAACCCCATAGATCTTTCAATGTGTCCTAGAAATATAAAGTTTGGGGAATTTGTCTTTAATGTTGATGATTAATATTTCATCATGCCTATCAGAGGCTGGCCTATTTTTCAAGCCGTGTGTGTGTGTGCAGATGTGATAGATGGGATAAAATGAAAAACGTTATTTATAAATTTGTTTGTTTGTGCATACTCTACAGCAACATTGTTTCTCATATGGTATTAAAGTTTTGTGTGAGGATCTACAGTCCAGACGTTTGGCTGGGAGGGCTCACTGCACAGGTTTCTTGGCCTCCTGCCGGCATCATCCTCATAAAGTTCAGATGATGAAGTTCCCCTGTCACTTTCCTGCTCCCTTTCTACCTCCCTATGCCTCCTGTAGCTTCTCCCCCCCATGCCAGCATAGTGACAAAAGAGTGAGGGTGTTGGAAAAGGTATTATGTCAAGTGTTGAGAGAAAGCCAACTGTACTCATTGCCCATCACAATCAAAGACACCCCACTTTCTCGCCTGTAGTCCAGCACTTGGCGACAAGATATATTATCAGAGGAAAACCGACTGATCAAAGATTTGACTCCCCACTTAAAGATGGCTTTCCAACAGTCCTGTTTTAAATCTATCACAGACTGCAGTGCTCTGCCAGAACCATGAAAGCATAAAGCACCACTCTTCTCATCAATCACCAATGACACTTTTCAATCCATGAAAAAAATTGTCTTAGTTTTTTAACTGGCTTTGTTTGGCAACCACAAAACCCTCAATTCAAACCAACATATTCTGACTGCAAGTTATAGTTATATTATGAAATTCAGCAAATTATCAGCTGTAATTGACAATAAATGTCACTACCATGAAAATATAACTCTTGATAGAGGAGTTACTGCAAGTGAGAGTTAACATTTAAATGCTATGAAAGTTTGGAAATGCTCCTGTTTCCTGTAAATGTATTCAAAAATTACAAAGATAATTGCTGCAATATTCTTGATTGATTTCCTGTAGTCTTTTCTACCTGACAGTGAAAAGCTTCAGTTTTGGGTGAGTGCTTAAAAAATTGTTGGATTGCCTACATGGGAAAAGAGAAATGCTTACTCAAACTCTGACAACCCCTCCGACTCCTTCCCTTAATGAAGAGATAATGAAACAAGGAATGTCCAGGAGGAGTATTGATATTCAGAGCTGTGGTGAATCCTTCGAAGCCTTCCATCATAACTGGTTAACACTTGGCCTTAGTCATTAGGAAGACACTCGCGAGTTCCCTAAGGAAACCTGAGAGCTCGCTCTGAAGTTTTCTTTCATTGAATTGACATTGGGGAGTCCCTCAGCCAAATCTCAGTAATAAAGAGTACAAACACACATACAAATACTCAGTCTGACAACAATAACAAACGACAGCCTGCCTACTTATCCAAAGCAGACAGTGCATCAAGACCACCCGGACTTGTCTGTTGTCTTAAGAATGTCATCGAGTCTCTGAACAGCTCTCCTGACGCAGCCCTCTAATCTGGCCGGTGCTGTCGGCTGTTTGCTGGTTGATGTGGGAGTTGCCAGACAGGGTATTATGGTATGTTGGAGTGTCTGGTCTGTGGCTTTGCTCTTTGATATCCTACACCCACATAAGAGGCTCAGTGGCTCATCCACGCTTGTTACCCCATGGTGGTTATGGTAACTGCGAGGTGCAGAGCACCTGTTGCCTCCAGATGAGTTGAGTCGTGACCTCATGTCTCTGGACTCATCATGTTGTTTATGTAGGTGGGGCTGAGGTCAACTTGTGTTTTACAGGGTTGTTGTTTGGAGTCAATGTCAATTATCCACTGAGCCTGTGCTGACAAACAGCAATCCCAACCATAACAGACACATGACAGACACCGAGTCACTCCTCGCCAGGCTTATCAGGACAAAGCACATGTGTTTATAAAGCATGGGGACAAATCAGAACTACTTAGATACACTCAAACAGCTACTTTAAGCCTCCCCACTGCTTAATTTTTTTATATAAATATACATTTTCCTCCCTTGCCGCTCTAGATCTCATAGGAATTATATGTTATTGCTCAGCACAGAAGAGGAAGAATGTAGACTGAATTTAAACTAAAACAAAAGCTCCTGCATCCGTGTAATGCGTTTGCTGTGTTTACCTCTTACTTACAATTCAGCTGTGGTCAGATTGAGATCAATTGCTTTACCTGAAAGACTTGAAAGAACAGCTGTTTTTAAATTGAAGATTTAATGGATCCTAAAGGACCACAACTACAGTTTAAAAAAACTTTTTCACAGGGATGTATCTGGTTTTACCCTACTTCCTACAGTTTTCTGGTGAGGTCCCGGAGAACCAAGTGGACGTCGTGGTGGCCAACCTGACGGTTATAGATGCCGACCAGCCTCACTCGCCTAACTGGAACGCCATCTACAGGATCATAAGCGGGGACCCGACTGGGCACTTCGCCATCCGCACTGATCCGGTCACCAATGACGGCATGGTTACTGTGGTGAAGGTAGTATGCCATCCTTTATATAACACAATCAGCTTTTGGCCTCACGGAGGGTCATCGTAGCAGGAAACTCATCTCATTTTCTATGTTGAATGTAAAATCCCCTCTGGATTTAGGCACAGGCTATAATAATAGGCTACAGAGTTAAATGAGGACAGGCTGGGGTCGTTGCCTTTCACATGCCCTCTCATGTCCGAAAGAAGGATTGGAGGCTAATGCGCCCTTCAGAAACAGCTCATGCACTCAAACACAGACTTAAATACAATGGCTGCTGAGACCACTGTAGCAAATTAGATATTGATTTCCCAATTACAGTGGCAACGGTTTTATACACTCATAATGTTCTATGTGCGCTGTTAAATGACAGCATCAACAAAGCCGTGTCTTGTTACAACAGCAGTGTTAGTGGTTAGACAGAGGAAGGTTGGTCGCATGGTTTCAACCAACTTCCAATAAAAGAAATCAAACAAGTTCGTATAAGATTAGCATTCTGGCTGTGCTTTAGCATCCTGTTGAATGGCCTTCAAGATTTACATGTGTGTGTTTGTCCTCACCATGTTGCAGGCATTTTCTAGAAAATGACTTATTTATTAGGGTGACCTTGTGGACCCAGGGAAACTTTCTTCATGTATCTGACTCCTGCAAATTACACATCACAATAATGTTAAACAATAACAATAACATGTCATTATAATTCCCTGTGCAGCCTGAGCAATGAGCACTGGTATTTTGTTTCTCTTCATTATCTCTAGATGACTGACTTTAATAATCCATTCCTCTCACTCCCTGTGAAACTCAGTAGGCAGCTGTGTTGCTTAAGCTTGCATTGAGACCCATGGGAGGTTATCAGGAAATCATAAAATAGGAGACAAGCCATCCCCTGAGAGGAAATAAGCAAAGCACTGTCTCAACAAATAAACAGAGGGGCTTGGGATCGCTCAGGGAGAAGTGAGCCCAAACATTCACATTGGACAACTTGTGAAAGATAAAGTGAAGAAGCTATAAGGAGCTTCTGCCTCGTTGTTGTTGCTATTTTTATCATGGCCGCTAGTACAGACACATCGAATCACATTGACATCCAGGTACACATCAGTCTTCCACAAGGACCTTGAGCTTCTGTGTAAACAAGGCACGAGGTCTTAACCAGAACATGTCATGCATTTATGCTGCTCTCTGGGGAGTTTAGGAAACAGAATCTTGTTTTTGCCACACGGTAATGGAGCCAGTAGACAAACAAACACATGTTAAAAACCACACAAACAGACCCACTTAGTTTGAATGAGTCATTGGGATATGTAAATCACAGATTATGTTAAACACAGTGGTTGATGTGGGGGGGGCAGAGAGGAGGAGAGGAGTGAGGCGAAGGCAGATTTCTAAGGATTGAGAGCTGTAGCCCACAGAGAGCTCAGATCACAGAGAGGCGAGGTGGAGCAGAGGTGAGAAGCTGAGAGGGCAGGAAGTTGGAGTCCAACAGAGCAAATTATGTAAAAGGGAAAGAGAGAAATGTGTAAAGTGGTACAGACGAGATGTACGATGGGTTGGCTCATGGGCGAAAGATGGAAGCCATGTTATTGACCTCTCGCCCCTGTGGCTTCCCTCAGGCTGTGTGAGTTTGTGTGTTTCAGTTAGCCTTCAGCTATACTCTAGACCTCCTGATGCTCTGAATACCACAGGCTTTAGATCAAAGAGCCACGAGCGTGGCTGGCCTGTAAATGGGTTCCCCATGTGCCTTGGGGTCACACACGAACTCGCATAAACGTGCTTGCATAAACTCAAACCAACATGCATGTGCAAACACGGGCAAACGACTGCACGTTTAAGATGCACACAAACAATTTCACTCACTGGTCAACCAGTCTTCCTGATTAATGATGTTCTTCATCTGCTCTCAGAGTTTCCTGCTGGTAACAGAGAAACGATGCAACGTGTAGATGTGCTTCAAGTCTTTAGCTTCCTCATCAACCACAAGCTCAGCAGCAATAATCATCATCCGGCTGTTTAGGAATGTGCCAGCAGTGCTTACAAGCAGCATATTTGTTCTCTTTTTATTGCTTTGCTCGTTGTTGTTATTTGAACCTGATGGCATAGCTGTCATTAGCAGAGAACAAAACTGTCACTCTGGTTTAAGCTCAGTTGCTGCAGACAAACATGTTCAGACAGCAGAGCCCTGGCAACAGCCTATGAATAGTCCCAACCCTCCTTTGTGTACATGTGAGTGCTGGATGACGATGGGATCACTTGACAAGACATCTGTTCATTTATTGTATCAGTCATCCAGGAACTGGCAGTAATGTTCATTAGGGTTTCTATGTTTAAATCGGCATGTTTATAGTAAACACACCACGCTTGAGTACTTTACATGATTCAAAAAGACATATTGACAATTATAACTAATAATACTCAGATCTCATATGAAGATAGATGCTTTATTTTGTTGCACTTAAGTGATCAAGATCTTTTCTAGAAGAACTCAAACTTTGGTGTTATACTTGAGAAATAAAGAAAAACCACAGAGAACCTCATTAGGCATTTTTAGACTGCAGAAGACCACTTCACAGTCCTTATAACCATTGAAGTAGTTATCCCTTCTTTTTGTGTTCAGGCTTGCTGTGGCTGTTTAAAGTTCTCTTAAATTCATTTATTGCATTTCTTTTGTAGCTCCTACTTTAGAGTAGGTACTTTCTTAAGCCACTGTCTCACAGGGCTGCAACTGCTGGTGACAAACTAGGAACAGTATTTCTGAGGGAGTATCCAAAATGTCTTTGTGTTTGTGAGGGTGCTCAATTTTCTTGCATAAGTTGCAGGACCTTCTTCTCATGTTTCAGGAATTTTTCCAGCATTCAAAAAATTTGCAGGACAGATTGTCTCTTAAAATAGCTGTGGTGAGTATATAAAACAGAAATTGTTCTCAATTCAGCTTTTCATGTGTCAGAAAGTAATATAAATGTGTGAGACGACTTTAAGAAGGGTTGGCAAGCAGCAGAAATAAGTTTGACTATTGAAGAGAAAAAATATCAGACATATTTTTTAAAAATCACATGGTGAGCTTGGCAAGATTGCAAATAAAATGCAAAGAAATTGATATACTTTGCGAATAAATTACAAAAAAAATCTTTGCTTTTACTTTAGCAGGAATGTTGAGCAGCTGCAGCACAAAAAAGACAGATCTGTCCTCGCCTCCTATTGTGCAGCACTCTTTAAATTCTGCTTAACAAAAATGTACCCAAAGACCTGCAATTCAATTCAATGTCACATACACATGATATGCCAAGTGTAGACAGTAGACAGATGAATTTAGGATTAGAATTTTAAATGATTAAAATATATTCTGCCAGCAAATATAAACAAAGCTTGTGACTTTGTCTCAACACAGAAATCTGCAGAGAACAAGAGTTTAAAGTATACGTATATATACTACGTAGCATATATATATATATAAACTGACTATGTAAGGGATAGCAACATGTACACATGGGAGAGGAATAGGGGGATGCCTGAAGGGCTTCAAGTCCATTAAATTTTCTCTCCAATCTGTCTTTTTTGTTTCCTTCTGCAGCCAGTGGACTTTGAGATGAACCGTGCCTTCATGCTGACAGTGATGGTGTCTAACCAGGCCCATCTAGCCAGCGGAATCCAGTCCTCGCTCCAGTCCACTGCTGGAGTCACCATATCTGTCCAGGACATCAACGAGCCTCCTTATTTCCCCACAAACCCCAAACACATCCGATTTGAGGAAGGCGTTCCTGCCGGTACCAGCCTGACGACGTTCTCCGCTTCGGATCCTGACCGACTTCAGATGCAACAGATAATCAGGTGATTACTGAACAATGAAGCAGCATGCTTGTTATAAAGTCACATTTGTTTATTTATTTTGCAAAAAGTCTATCTGTTTGTTTCAAGACACAAACTGATCTGAGTCACACGAATGAGATTTAAAAACTTCTCAGATCTTCTCCATAAGCCAAATGTAAACATATCCCTCTGTGCCCCAGAAATGGGCTGCTCACCCTCCTGGACTTGTTCCATGCTAGTACCTAGGGGTCAAAGTTCAACTAGGAGAGCTTTACCCATTTGTCAAAGTCTTATTGTGTGAAGTTTCAGAGCCAGTGGAGAATTATGAGTAAACAGAGTAAAGAGGTCAACAGGGCAGAAGAGTTTCTGTGGTAAACAGAAGTGTGTGCAGTCTGTGAGTAACAAAAGCAGATATACATGAAACAGCACACTCATATACTAGGAGAGAGACAGAATATAGCAGATGGAGTGAAGAGGAGGAGGTAAAGAGAACAGCTGGCTCAAGTCCAACCACCTGACACTGCATTATTGTCCACCTGCTGGGGTTTTTTGTTTGCGCTAAATATTTTTGGATTTTAATTATAAACCATGCTTCAAATGTCCAGTTTGTTTTCTAAGTTTTCATTTGTTTAGAAAGAAAAAGTGTTAGATTCTGACACACCTGCACAACTCACATGTATTTATGTGTGGAAAGAAAAAAAACCTTTACTGGCACAATTTATATGTGAGAAAAAATATGCAATTGAGATGATAACATGATGTTTAGAGTGGGATTAATGCCACCTCCCTCCAACCATCTCATAGTCAACAGCTTTTGCCTTCCAATTTTCTCAGGGGGAGCAGATCTAAACAAATTTCCCAGCTAATTTCACAGCAAATGAAAGTAAATTGGTTGCGCGTTATAATTTAGGAAGACTCTAAAGCCACCAGCTGGGCTTTCTCTCCCTCTCTCTGTGACTTTTTGCTGTCTCTCTTTCCTCCTCACTCCCTTTATTGAATTTATTCTGAAGTCAAAGACTGTGTTGTTCTCATGACCTGCCCAGCACTGCAGTGTTATACGTCTTGGAATCAGTTTAGCCCTTTAGCCAAGCACAGTTACCTAAACAGAATTTAAAACCAAATCACCTTTTGTCATGCAATAAACAAGGGCTAAAGTTGGCAAATATGCCTCTTCAATTATATGAGTCCATCTGCAAAGGATCACTATCAATCCCAGTGCTTTGCATTAGTTCTGTCACCATTCAGAAATAATTTGTATGCAAATATCTCCAAATCACTGGGACAGTTTGTCACACTTGATGTGGAAGATTTTAGCTCATTGCTTCGGTTAAAATACGATAAAAGTTACAAAAAATACTCAAAATGTGTATTTTTTTGCATATGTTTATGTTTTAGAGCACATGCATTTAGGGGACAGTAGTGCATCCTTTAATACATGTGAAGAAGCTGTATGTCTTCGTTAATGTGTGATGAAGACACATTAAGACAAGACAGAAATAGGAAAAAAAATGTTTCAAAAAGAGTTAAAAGTGAAAAGTAAGGTGAAAAAAACGCCGGAGGTACGGCGGGATAAAGGAAGGGGGAAGGTAACAGAAACAAGCTGGGGATTGTGAGCTGACTGCAGTTCAAGGTTTAGACCTGACAGATGCTTATCAAAGGATAGACGGGCTCGGACTGCCCCTTCGTGGTTGAGCCAGCGTGTACAGGAAGAAAATGAGAGGAGGGGAGAGTGACGCATCATGCATCACCTGTCAGACACCCAACCAGTAAGGTCAAGACACGGGACTGGAGACACTGGCATAAATGATTACCCAAACCGCCTTTGCTAAGCTTGAGACATGCATTTTTCATCCTCAGGGTCGAGGGTTTGAAAAATAAATGTCATACCTCTCCCTGCTGCTTGCTAAGATCAGTAACCTGCCAGGCCTAATCATACATCCAGCTGTATGCGCACATCTACCAACTCCCAAATGTGAGGAGCCTTCGAGAGGAGACATCGGAAGGCATTGGAAATAAAGTGTAAGAAGAGCTGGTAAAACTTTCACAAATTTAACATATCAACCCAAAGTCTAACTATAAAATTGCTTTAAAGCAAACAAAAACTGAAAAAATATTTGTATAGCATTTAGAAAAAGATATAGTTCAGACTTATAAGAAATACCACTGAGTGTGTGCTTTGTCAGGAAGTGCTCTGTTGACTGGAACTCCATTGTTTACTTTAAACTATCTGAAAATGTAACCCAATGGAAATCTACAGGCTTAAATAAAAAGCAACTTTGGCATTCATTTAAAAAGTTTTCAGCCCTGAAAGTTTGTTGACTTCTAACTGACTGGTATAATCCCAGAAGGGTCACACGCACCTTGAGAATTGTTATAGGCACATGTGTCTCAATGACCCAACCAGCTATTAATGCCCCAGACACATCCAGGATAAAAAATGGTTTGTATTAAGAAACAACAAAACACGAGCTTTGTGGTTTGTGTTAAGCACTCAGTCCAATACTGTAAGGAGTCCAAAGACTTCAATACGAAGGAGACTGGACAATCACTCCATAATGCTCAGCACAGGAGAGCCAGCCTCTAGGGTCAAGACTCAGCAATCCATCTAAGGGATACGACTTTGGAGACAGTAGCAATATACAGTTCACTTTACAGACAGAGGAGACAGATGGTGTGAAAGAGGAGTGGTTTAACAAGATCTGTGAGCTCACTGTTTGACTTGTGATGTCAGTTAGGAAGAATATAATAAAACTCCATGTTACACAGAAGAGACAATCCTTACAAATGACTGACAACTTAAGTATAAACCATTTTGGATGAGCTTCTGACATACGTATATACCACCAGAAAATGTTTGAGTCTATCTGCCTTTTAATTCATAAAATTCTTTCAGGATATTTTGTGAAGTTGTGAGGAAACTGTTTCAACCTTGACTCCACCGTGCAGCTCTATACAAAGTCATCTGTCTTTCAGTTGTCTTTATTCATGACGCAGTTGACTGTCGTCAACCATTCTGTTAAAATGAGCTCAGTTTCATCCTGTATGGGGCTCATTTTATACATTTGCAATCAGGCATTAACCAGCCAGTTCTGCAGGTGGTCTACTGTTTGTACATTGATTAATGGACACAGACCAGACACAGGCTAGCAACACAGACTAGGTCTTTGGTATAAACTTAAAGGTGTTACAGGTCATTTTCAAACAAGCTAGGTATTGCTAGCTATTTTACACAAACACGTCTCAGAGCTCTCACTCCTCCCGTCGAGTATAATCTCTATGCCGCACCTCACCCGGACCGCGCATTGCCACAGTAACAAAAACACCAGTCGTTGAAACGTTATGCTAATGTTCACCCAGGTTTTTCTTCTTTCTACGTCCAAACGTTTTTTGTTTTCTGCTAGCTGAAAATGTGTTTTCCTTTTTGGGACTCTGGTATTTTTCCTAAAATTGAAGTGCTAACAATCGGCCATTTCTTTCCTTCTCTCACTTCCAGGATGTTATGCAGAAAAATGCTCCAGCACGCGTGAATGGAGGATCCAAGCAGTGCAGAAGTGTGGCGCTTCGGCGAGACAGACAGCCAGATTGTCTAATAGTTGCTTTCGGTCCAAAACATATGATTGGCTGAGGTTTCTAGAGAAATGCGAGGGAACCACCTCATTAATTAATTTTTTTTAATTGCCACAATATATTTATAGCTATACAATGTTAGAACATTGTTATGAAATGAAGAAAACATTTTAAGCTACTGTTTTGCAAATTACCTATATCACCTTTAATATACTATATATACAGAACATGTAAGTACATTGGTGCACAGAACCGGATATCATGCATGCATACCAGAACCTACTGCCTGAACGCGCCTTTGCAGACCTGCGCTTTCATGTTGCTGATGGCGCAGCCCCTGATCTCATGAGCTTCACGTCCTGTTACAGCGCAGCGAATGAGTGCTCACATGGCATCTGAAGCTAGTAGACACACATGCACAGGACCTCCAACACACACACACTCGCAGCACCTCTGACTGGTGAAGCATGTGCGCAGGACCTCAGACACACGCACGCAGCAACGGCAACACACACACAATCGCATCACGTCCGACACATACACAACTCACACTTGCCAGCACTGGTGACATGCGCGCAGCACCAGCGACAGCTTATCATCACTCACACACGCACACACACACACCTTTTACAAATTTGAAATAAAGAACACAATATTTACAGATGTTTTTTTTTTTTTACATTTTTCAACTTTTGTGCTTTCAGGACCATGGACAGCACAAACGAGTGCAATGTTTGAGTCATTAAAGCCTAAAACACTAAAGAGTTAAAAAAAAAACATACCTCAGTCAGTAACTATCACTGCTAACTTTTCCCCAAGCACTAGATGTCTAGAGATGCTCTTTTAAATGTGTTCTCCAGGTTTTCTAGTCATTTTGCTTAACCTGTTTGGCATGTCCAATATTTGCCAAAAAGGAGATGTTGAAGATTTAATTGACATATCTGATATTGTCCAAATATTACGGTGGCCCAGAAGGTTCAACAAATACAAAATCCACAACACAACAACAAAAGCCACAACACAACAACAAAAGCCACAACACAACAACAAAAGCCACAACACAACAACAAAAGCCGCAACACAACACAACAACAAAAGCCGCAACACAACAACAAAAGCCGCAACACAACAACAAAAGCCGCAACACAACACAACAACAAAAGCCACAACACAACAACAAAAAGTCACAACGGAAGTGATCTTCTTTGAAGACTCGTCCACTGTTTTTCCCTCTCAGCCTTGTAATAAGTCTTCGGTTTGTTTTGTCTGGCCCGCCACTCCGGGAGGAGTTTTCCGCTGCACTCGCTTTGACCGGAAGTTCCGCTATTCACGAATAACTCACAATGTCCCAAAACGAGGTGTTTTATTAAAGTACTGGCCTTACATTTGTGTTATGAATTTAATTACCAAGATCCGAACGCTATTGTCGCTTATTATTTACTTATGTTTGAGCTAAATTAGAGTTTAACTTTATGTAGGGTGACCATATTTTGATTTTTGAAAAAGAGGACATTTGGCTCAGTCATGAAACATTTTAATACTGTTTAATTAAAGAAGACCTGTTTAAAGTATAAAGTCTCTGTGTGGTTTTGAAGAATAGTTTAATAACAACCTTCAAAAAAAGTTTTGAAAATCAAGTATAAAAACTAAATTTATCAGCACTGCAGGAGGTGGATTTGAACCTGTGAACTCTGTGCTTATAGACTAGCGTTTAAGCCATTACACTACCGCAACTCAATGTAAAACCTGGGGAAATATTTTTAAGTAGTGTTAAGAATGTCATATTGGGAAAATGGTGCATAAGAAAACAGTGAAACGCTGTTTGTTCTGTCTGTGAGAGGGATGTCACACGCAACACGGACTGCTTTAGTCACACCAGTTACTTTAAGTATGTGTCTATTTGCAGTGAAAAGCGATAAAACCCGGACATTTTGATTGATCTCTAAAAAAAACCCGGACGCTCCGGACAGAACGTGAAAAGTGGACTGGAACATGTCCGGGGAAAAAGAGGAGTGCTCATTTCTATGGGACTGCTGGTCACTCTACGTCCATTTTAGGATAGGTTCCGTTTGACTACAACTTCCGTTTTATTTTTTTGGTTCCGTTTTTAACTTTCATTTTATTGTCACTTCCGTTGTGGCTTTTTGTTGTTGTGTTGCGGCTTTTGTTGTTGTGTTGTGGCTTTTGTTGTTGTGTTGTGGCTTTTGTTGTTGTGTTGTGTTGCGGCTTTTGTTGTGTTGTGGCTTTTGTTGTTGTGTTGTGGCTTTTGTTGTTGTGTTGTGGCTTTTGTTGTTGTGTTGTGGCTTTTGTTGTTGTGTTGTGGCTTTTGTGGTTGTGTTGTGGCTTTTGTGGTTGTGTTGTGGCTTTTGTGGTTGTGTTGTGGCTTTTGTGGTTGTGTTGTGGCTTTTGTGTTCGTTGAACCTTCTGGGCCACCGTAAAATATAGCCCAATAAAAATGTTGGAATTCAGGCTTTTTTACTTTGTGTACAAGATGGCTTTTTCCACTTTTTGTAAAAGTGTTATATTCGAAACTTATCTAACTGGGAAAGTTTTTTTCTTCTTCTAGGTCTATAATAAAGGTGGTCCTAACTTTTTCTATGTTGCATCTTTAGTAAATCTCAACAATATTTAGTCTTTAAAATAATCTCTTAATTTCATTCTGCTAAAAAAAAGACCATTTTAGGTCATAGAAATGTAGCTTTAAACATATTATTATTGTTAGGCATCAAGTCAGTTCTAACTGAAACTGAACACAATGATGCCTGAAGTTGTGAACATCTCCTCCTGTGCCTCTTTTTCTCTAACCCTTCTTAATAATTTCTCTCCCACTTTTATCTCACCCTCCCACTATTATTGACTCAGTGACTCACTGTGGTCCCAACAGAGGTTTAACAGCCCACCAGTCAGCATCTGTGGGCCTGTTTAACTTGTATAGAACTGTCTCGAGTGTGGGAATGTCATCGCCATGATCCCCTTTTCTCACAAAGCACTGTGCCTGGGATCATGCCCGCTGCCTGCTGGGAAAATCCCACCTCCCTCACTACAGGGGTGACATTTTACTCTCAGGTCTTCAACCCCAGTTTGTTTTATTTGATTATTTTTCCCTTTAGGTACACTTGCATGAGTGTGTAATTTATTCAGACACAAATAAGCAAACATATCATCCACTGAGGTGCAATTTAGAAAACATAAAAGCAAACATGGGATGGATTTAAAACCTGAGAGTATATATGACACCCCAGCAGACACTGAGTAAATTAAATCAAACTGATACAGAAATCTAGTTGTGTGAGGCCAATGTGTCACATGTCCTCCGATGTGGTTTCCAGTGTGAGATTGCAGCCAGTAGAGGTGGCAGCTGGCGAACTCTGTATTGCAGAGGAGAGTGAGACATGGGTGAGAGGGATACACACAGGGATAAGAAAATGTATGAATACCAAGCATGGGGAGATGAAGTGAGGCGATGTGAGCTGAGAGAGATCAGATGGAACTGAGAGCATGGAATAAACCAAAAGTGACAAAAGCCAAAGAAACCAGAACAATTAGATCAGAGGGAAGATTGAGCTTCAGTCCTGGAGACAATCCCTTGTGATGATCCACCATCCTTTTTCTGCTCTTTATCCCAGAGGGCTGTTGCCACCTGCTACCACATCGACATTCCTGTTCATTGACCAGAACCAAGAGTCTTTTATCTGGTACCCAAGCATGCACAGGCACATTTGCAAACATGTGCACCCAAAACATGCATCTATACTACCCATTCAGACATTTGAGACTATTCCCTGCTTTAAGCAAACACGTCCTAGAAAAACATGTTAAGTGCAACACACACAAAGGCTGTTACAGCAGTGCTTAAGTACAGAGGTAATCGACTTCATTGATCGGTACACAGGAGTGAAAAACGAGGTGAAATTGACGGTAGGCTTCAGGCTTGGGAGAGGAAGTCAATGAAGAATTAAACTGTGTGAAGTTCAGGCTGTTGTGATTTTGTGTGTGTGTGCGAGTGTGTGTTTGAAGGAAATCTATGCATGCAGAGGCACATGAGAAAATATGTAATTGCTTGTAGATGTTGGAACACCAATGCTAACCTCTCCATTGATCTATCCGTGTGTGTGTGTATTCAGGTATTCAAAGCTGAACGACCCAGCGGACTGGCTGTCCATCAACAGGACCAACGGTCAGATTGTAACAACAGCGATGCTCGACCGGGAGTCGGTCTATGTAAAGAACAACATATATGAAGCAACATTTCTGGCTACAGACAATGGTACGAACCTTTTATTTGTCTTTTTGGTTATTCTTGCTGGTTGTTGGGTTCATGGGCAGGATGAGTTTAGTCATGGAGAGGAGGGTGTCTGGATTGGGGACTTCAGGGTGGCATATCTGCTTTTTTGCAGATGCTGTTGTGTTGTGGTCTTCAAACCAATGCCCTCAGCATGCATTGGGGTGGTTCTCAGGTAAATAAAATGACTGTTATGAGATTCAGCCCCTCTAAGGCTGAGGCCACGGTTCCTGGCTAGAAAAAAGTACGATTCTCATTTCCAGTTGGGAGTGAGTCCACCTCAAGCAGGATGTATCTTGGTGTCTTGTTGGTAGGATGGAGTGAGAGATGAATCAATGGGTCATGACCAAAAGAAATGTGTTTCTTCCCTATGGTAGCTGTTGAAGTCAAAATAAAATGAGCACCCCCTAGTGGCTGGTTGCAGTATATGTTTTAAGTCCTGTTGCAACGTATCATAGTCCATATGTTGCTGCTGCGTATTTGCCCAAATAGGACGACCCTGATTATAAGACGACCCCCATTTTTCAAGACTGATCTTCAGAAAAAAGAATAAATTCACTTTTAAAAGAAACTATTTTTAATTAAATTTTGAGAATTTTAAATAAAAGTTTGAGAAAATAATTTATATGATACCTTAAGTACAGACTGGGACATGACGCATGGTTTTCAAACAACGTGTGTGAATACGTGTTTACAGAAGTAGGTGTCTTTGGGGCCGTGCGTCATATCCTTGCGCTGTTCACCGGAGCTGCGCCATTTAGCGGAGGGTTACAGCTGCTCTTTGTCATAAAAGTAGTTAAAACTAGTACCTGTAATTCCTTTGTGTTACTTTTTATTTTCCCTTGCAGTCGATATGTTTACTGAGGTCACTAGGCCAAATTATTATCACTATTTAGTTAATTTTATGGACGTTTTTCCTGGCAATGCTATCTGGTACCATTCACTTACAGTGTTTGAGCTAAGCTAAAGCAAAAAGAGTACTGCCGGATCAGTAAAGCGGCTGGGCTGTTTACAAATAGTTTTTGCCCACTTATCTAACTCTGAGGAATATGGCAATAGACAAAAAATAACTTGGCGGTGGAGTATCCCTTTAAGAGCTGCTTCCTGCTGCTGCCGCTTCTGCCGTTTGACCATAAAGCATGCGCCCCCTGCTGGTGGGCTGAGGCACGATAGTAGGACGACCCCTCTTCTTAAAATTATTTTTAATGAAAAAAGCCTCGTCTTATATGCGGGCAAATACGGTATTCATTTTTCTAATACATTTTGTGTTAATTAGTCATTTGATGCTTAAAAAAAACAGCCGCAAAATCAAGTGTGCCCATTATGACTCCAAACATACACAGCCGTTGTGTTGTTCATCTTTATTTATCTTGATGCTCTGAATTGTTTCAAACATAAATCTTGATATTTTTATAATGAAAAGATGGCACAATTTTAACCATAAGTTATAACTGATGGGTTTCCTTTGCAGATACGATCAGAGCAGTATTTTAGCTAAAAAGGTACTGTATAATGAGTATCATTCTAATAAAAGACTTGATCCATTTGCCTGAAATTAAAAGCATTTTCTGACTTACAGCATCTATAAGCTCGGCAGCAGAGTTGACTCAGAGAATATCTTGGATTCACACAACTGCTCACACTCCTGATCCTCTTTGCCTCTTTCATCGTCCATTCAAGCCTGACTCCTCCCTCCGTTTCTGTTGATTTCTGTTGCATAAGTTATTTGTTCTGCCTCAAAGTTGAAACTTGAGTTTAACCAAGCACAAACTCAATCACAGCAAACAAACAAGTTTTTTATTTCTCAACTGGAACTGGGTGCTGTTCTATTTTTCTCAAGTAGAAATGCTTTTTTTCCCTCTTCCAAATTGCCTTATCAGTGACACCCAGAGCTCTGGTGTGTGTATTTGAGCCAGGCTTGAAACTTAGTCTTTATGATTGTTAACATCTGTGAATGCTCTTATGTATGTGCAACACTTGTATGTGTGCGTGTGTGTTTGTGTGAAGATGTGGATGGGCAGGAAGAGATGTTTTTTACGTCTTTTAAGGCTTCTAATTTTTCTTTCTGCATTATTTTCTTTAACTTTTTGTAGATCCCAGTTAGACAGTCAGTTTGAGCACAAAAGGTGAGAAGCAGCAGCTGAAGCTGTGTGTGTGTGTTTATTCTGTTTTTGAGTGAGTAAATCAGTCTTTGTAGGTGCTTCTGAAAAGTCAGACACCACGACATGGGGGGGGTAAAGTAGGAAGGACTAAAAGTCAGTGTGAGTATTAGGGTGGGACATCAAGGGGGTGATAGCATGTCCCCCACTCAACCCCTCCCCCACCTCTGACAAAAATATCCCATTTTGTAACTGATTTCCCCCCCCCCCCCCCCCCCCCACCTATTGAATTGTTTATATGTGCTCATCAAAAGAGTATATAGTTGGCTGGCATCTCATCCACCATAAAAAAAAACGGAGTTAACACAAATCCTTTTGAGGAATTCACACAAACATAATTATTTATTTAGCTGGTTAAAACCCACATAATTCTCCTATCAGCTGCAGCAAGCTGCTTCCACGTGTCTCCCATACATGGCTGGGATTAACAAACCCACAGCATGAGACAAACTACACAGTCTGAGTGTGTGTGTGTGTGTGTGTGTGTGTGTGTGTGTGTGTGTGTGTGTGTGTGTGTGTGTGTGTGTGTGTGTGTGTGTGTGTGTGTGTGTGTGTGTGTGTGTGTGTTAACACATATGTTTGTGAACCACATGTGTTGTTGATTCACTGTGTGTATTAATGAAGATTTGGATTTAATTCTAAGCTTTATGTACTGTCTATATGTCAAAAAACGTGCAATAAGTCACTAAAAACTTGGTTATTGAAAAGTGATTCATTAACTGTCAAATACAACTGGAAATTACATATTTAAAGCTTCTGATTAATAATAATAATAATAATTGACTGACTTTTAAATGTCTGTGTCCTTGGGCAAGACAATAAACCCAATACAGGCTCCCCAGTCTGCCAATCATGGGTGTGAATGTGTGTGAGTGGGTGAATGTGTCTTTCAGTGCTTTGGCTGGTCAAAATGACTGACACTGTTCTGTATGAATGCGATCCATTTATCATTTACACTGCCATCACCACGTTTGATGTTCCACTTTTGTCTCATCAGTCCACTGAACATTTTCCCAAAAGTCTTGAGGGTCATCAAGATGGGTTTTTTTGTGAAATGTGAGATAGGTCTTTGTGGTCTTTTAGGTAAGAACCTTGACCTTAGCTGTAACCAAGTGAATCCTGCAGAACTTAAGATGTTGTTCTGGGTTCTTTTGTTGTTGAATTTCTTTAGAACAGGGAATGATGTGTTGCTTTTGCGATCAGGCCTGGGTTGAGGCTGGTGAAACTAAACCTTTTTGTAGTTACTCAGGTTATCTTTGTCTGATAATGAAGTTTGTTTTCACCTACCTAAGTATTTAAATGTGACAATAAACATAAAACAAGAAACCTGTGAGTGGGTGGTCCTGTTATACAGCACTGTAAGACTTCTGATTGAGTGTTACATCTCCTAACTATGTATTCATCTCATACTTGTGTGGTTGTTCACTTATCTTTTTAACTTTATAATGGTGTTTAATGTAAACTATCAATATGGACTAAAGTTGTAATACATGCAATCATTTGGTGTTGTCATGATTATTCACACCTATGCAAATAATTCACTTTTGTGGGACGATCTTGGAGGTTCTCCACTGATCTGGAGGTCAGGGTTCAATCCCAGGCCCATAAGCCATGTGTCGAAGTATCCTTGGGCAAAATACTGAACCCCCAACTGCTTTCTGGATGCCAGGAAACTGGCTGCTTTCTGCTCTTCGGTAATGGGCCAAATGCAGAAATCAAATCCCACTATGTTGTACTGTAGTATACTGTATGTGTATGTGGCCACAAATCACTTCCCCCTACTTTAACAGAGTAGGTCAATTTACACTTAAAAAACATTTTTAAAAAAGCATGTTTCCTTTGAAGTACAAGACACAGAAAAAGTAAAAGGTTGCGTTTTTTTCATATTTAAAGATTTTAGCTTTAATTTTTACATTATATCAATTATTTTAGTTTGTCTCGGTTTTCAATAAATTAAACAATAAATTCAATCAACTACAACAGTCTACTAAATGTTATGCCCATATGAAATACTTTTATAGTCACCCTTAAAGTTTAAAAAAACTTGTAAAGTTAGATTTCAGTTTCCGAAATAAGTCCAAGTTTATATATACAGTATATCCATCCATCCATTTTCTGTAGCCGCTTATTCCTCCACAGAGGGTCGCGGGGCAGCTGGTGCCTATCTCCAGCGGTCAAGGGGTGAGAGGCGGGGGACACCCTGGACAGGTCGCCAGTCCATCGCAGGGCCACACAGAGACGAACGAGACAAACAACCACACACCCACTCACACCTAAGGACAATTTACCAGCCCAATTAGCCTGACAGTCATGTCTTTGGACTGTGGGAGGAAACCGGAGTACCCGGAGGAAACCCACGCACGCACGGGGAGAACATGCAGACTCCACGCAGAGAGGCCGCAGAGCCAGGACGCGAACCCACGACCTCCTTGCTGCGAGGCAACAGTGCTAACCAGCTGCGCCACCATGCAGCCATATATATATATATATATATGTATAATTTAAACTGTCAACAAACCCGTTTGAAGCTCATTTTCAACTGTTTTTCTCATCTTGTAGCAAATTTCTTGCTCTGTTGCCACACTTGATTACCAGATCTGTAAGCTTTGCATAAATCCTTGTAAATTACATTGTCATTATCTGATCCCAGAGATAGGCCTTGGGGTCACTGGAGTCCATGCAATGGCTCCACCGTTGGGGCTTGACAGGGAAATGACTTGTAATTGGAGGCAGCTAAAGGTCATCACCCCCTGGCACACACTCAATAAACAGCTCTGGGCTTTACGCTGCTAAGGACCCTTTTTTTTTTTCCTGGATTTTTTTTGTGCTACATTTTGTCACAGCACACACACGTTCATGCATTTCCTCCTCCTGCTCAATGATCTCACTCCCTGATTGTTTAAAGTGTTCTTCATTTCCAATTCTCTATAAAAGCTGTCTCTGATGGCCTGTTGCTGTGTTCAATCAATGCAGCAGCTTCAGAATTTTGTCTTTAGATGAGGTGTGAGTGTTTCTATGTGCAGCAGTGCATGCTATTGCAGTGTGAGGCTGACGGGATTGTTGTTGAAACAGCATCGACAATGGCCTGTCTGAAGGAGCATCGCAGCAGACTTCACCAGTTGCATCAACAGTCTCCTCCACAGGCATAAAATCTGGACTCAGGTGTAATGCTGCTGTTAAATCCATTAAGCCCACATCTGTCACAGCTGCTAATCAACACATCTGTGTAACATATTTAGATGCAGATGTGTCCAAAGCAGATCTCGAGACATATAAAGACAATTACATCTGTAATTTGACTCAATCTGGTGCACTTCTACTTTACTTTAAATGATCATTGTCAAGAACATAAAACACACACCACTGAAAAACTTTGTATCTCCAAAAATGCAACTTTTGAGGAAATTATAAGAACGTCTTTCATTTACTTCTGTGTGATCAGAGGTCACACGCTGTTTTTGACAGTTTTCTTTAAAAACTCATCCATAAAACCACCAATAGATGTAAAGTGTGACCAAGAGAGCTGATTTATGTGAAAACATGAACATGATTAAAAATGGAGATACAGGGTTTTAGCCTAAGAGAGAGAGAGACTTTAATTATCATACTCATCATGTCTTTTATACAGCATTGAACAGCTGTGTTCAGTGAAAATCCTGTTTATCTTTCAGAAACACAGTTTATACTGCAAAAAGAAGCACTTTTATGTCCAAAATCATGAATGACTCATGGTATTTTGTAAATATACACAGACAAGGACCTGTTTTATTGTATTACAGTCATCATTATTGTACCTAAGCCCTCTCCAGGCAATTAGATGTGCTGTGCCTGCATCTGGATCCACTGCGATGGCTTCGATTTGGCTGTAAGGCCAAAAGACGAGCAGAAAAGCAAAACTGTCAGAAGTGTTCCTGTCAAAAGTTATAATTGTCTCTTTGTTCTACAGTATTCCTCTTTCTAACATCATCACCGGGAGTGAACAATGCTCATTTCACCTCTTCGCTGTCCCCTTTTTAATCCTTCTTCATTATTTTTTACCTTTTGTCTGTCTGCCTTCAGCTTCTCTCTTTTTTCCTCTCAGTACTCCACTGCACCCATCTTCCCTTGTCATCTTTTCCTCCTGTCATGATATTATATTTTTCTCTCTCTGTTCCTCCTCGCAGGCTCTCCTGCAGCCAGCGGCACAGGCACGCTGCAGATCTATTTGATAGATATTAATGACAACCCCCCGGTGCTCGTACCCAGGGAGTCTCAGATCTGTGAAAGGATGAACAAGAACGTCAACGGTGTCAACATCACTGCAGCTGATGCTGACACAGATCCCAACGCTGGACCTTTTGTCTTCGAGCTGCCCAACTTTCCCAGCAGCATCCGACGCAACTGGACGATTTCACGGATCAGCGGTGAGGACATGTCATGGGAAATAATCAAATGAGAAATCAATGTTCTAAACGATGAATGTATCCGATTTTCTGGTTTCTTTCCTGCACAAAAACTCAGCAAATTTAGTCACTCTTATTGGTAGGAATAAAATAAAAACCCCTAAAGACACGTACATAAAATGCCCCTCAGTGATCTGTGGTTTTGTGAATGTGATAAAACACATGAGATAAAGGGCATTAAAACATAAAAAATGTTAATTATTTAATTTTAAAAGACTTTTATGGTCAGGTCTAAAGTGGTTAGAAAAGTTTTGATGCAGTGAAAGTGAAACTATTTCTGTATTATAGTTTTATTATACTTTTATGAGAGGGACTGTTTTGGGACCTAAGGGTATAACTGTATTTTTAAGGGGCCTCGAGGGTTAAAGTAATTATTCAAACACTTTTTATTTAATGTTCAGCAACTTTATTTAATAGAAAAGTGTTTTCCTAAAGGTTTTAGATCTTTTTTAATGTTTTGGCCTCATCGTGGATATTTTTAAAAAATTTACAAAAGCAAGAGATTTTGTGTGTTTTTTTTTTTGTTTGTTTGTTTTGTTTTGTTTTTGTCTATTTGAAAATTATGCTTGACCATATTGGCAAAATCATTCAAATTCAGCCTTATTGGATGAGGAATGTAGAAACACAGACTGGATTTTTCTGGTCTTTCTAAACATGATCTAATTCTAATAGGTTCAAAATTGTTCTTCCAAAATTATCCAAAGGTTTTCTTAAACCACATTATGATGCTGCCATCACCATGCCCTGGCAGCTGTGAAGGTGCTGAATGCAGAGTGCTTGCATTCTTTCAAAGTAACTATGTCCAAATCATTTAAATAACATCTGTAGTTTGGGACTTTATCTATTTTTAAAATCTTATAGGTTTCTCTGTTTTTGAACACTTATTTTTCAGAAAACAGCTTTTTGACAACTAGCTCTCATCTTTTATAATGTTTTAAACATTATTTTAATTTAAAATATAGTTAAATTGATGACCATATTTAAAATAAACACTTTATGGCATTCCATAATAATAATCTGTAGTGTGACTTAATTTTGACATCATCCCCCTAACTTTTCTTCTCTCTCTCCTTTACGCAGGTGATTATGGCCGTCTGGGTCTTCGGTACCAGGTGTATTTAGAACCAGGGATGTATGAGGTCCCGGTAATTGTTTCGGACTCAGGAAACCCCCCATTGTCCAACAGGTCGGTCATCAAAGTGAAGGTGTGTCCGTGTGATGAAAACGGAGACTGCACCACACTCGGTGCCGTTGCAGCTGCTGGTTTGGGAACGGGAGCCATCATCTCCATCCTGATCTGCATCATCATACTGCTCAGTGAGTTTTAGCTGCTGACCCTGTCCACCGACACCTCACTGCTCCCTAACACATCCACATATTTAAGTCTAAATGTTAAATATGCCTCTGCCTTTGGCTTGGATTACCCTCTCCTCCAAAAACAAGCACATTTCAAAGTGTAATCAGACTAAAGTAATAAAGTGGACAATATTATATAATGCATGAACACTTGAACTCCTGCAACCCTCTTCAGTGTCTCTGAACAAAGAGGTTCTTGTTTTTGTTCCCTGAAAAGGTAAATTTCTCTTTGTGTCTTCCTAGTGAATGATTTATGTCATTGCTTAACTTTTCCGCTGTGGTTCAAACTGTAGATAGAAACAAGCCCCACAGGTAAATTAATCTGTTATCTATTTGATACATACAAACTTGTTTTATTAGTTTTGATCTTTTGACTTTATGCACATTGTATCTAGCAAAAATGTAATTAAATGCTAGTCTCTGACTTGAAGGAATTTGTTGAACATTTAAACCTTTTTTCTGCACATTAAACCAGATTGTATGTAAATAAATCAAATCTTTCCCCTGTTGACCTATATTTCTCTCTGAGTGTAGCCTTCAAATTGAATTCTTTATGCCGTATTCTCTCTCAAGCAAGAATGAAATTTTGATTTCAAAAGGGTTCGACGCAGCTTGCTTAAGTACAGGGGTGGGACGCTGGAGGTGGAGAAGAGGGGCTTGAACTGCTTAAACAGTGTCATGACATCAACCCTACACCTAAAAGGAAATAGCCAGTATCCATTTAATATAGTGTAACTTTGTTTCTAGACAGTAAAAACTACAGTGCTCAAAACTGCCTTTGAAAAAGAGCAGGGGACATGTCCCCTCTGTGCCCCCCCCCCCCTAAGAAAAACCCCATCATGTCTGCTGCTGCTTGACACCACTCTGGGTTGGGGGTTTTTTTCTATGATGCATCAGAATGATGCAGAGTCCACTATGGAAATGGACGATATGTCCTCTACAATCTAGCCAGCAGCGTTGAGCTTCTTCAGTTCCGCTGCACTAAGACCTGTCGCTCTGAAGTCAGTTTTCACCTGTTTAGCAGGAGAGGGGCCGTTAGAGGTTTGCCCAGTGGAATTGGAAGCGGTAGCTGCAGCAGTCATGTCAGTAGGGGATCCGGGGGTCTCTCAATAAGTTTCACATTCCCGTGCCGGCTTGCTAGGTGCTGCTCAGATCTGCGATGTAATTTTTGGCTGTAGAGTCCTGCTCTCTCTGTGCTCCATGTGATCGCTTGTTGATCTACACACCAGTCTGTTGTTACCACTGATGTTGCAGCTCATATGGAAAAGTCATGAGGCTCCTACAAAACCACAGTTTAGTAGCGCAGTAATGCAGCCTGCATGTGGGAAAGTAACAGTAATCTAATTACTTTCTTTGCAATTGTAATCCCTTACTTTACTAATTTCTTGAAAACTGTCATTGGATTACAGTAACTGCCCATCACTGTTAGTGGCTGCATGAAAACAATATTTAGATATAAATATTTATATGAACAAACACATACAGATTTAAAAAGAACATTTTTTAAAATCTGTGAAGATTATGTAATGGTTCTAAAATTTAAAAAACAAAAAGGCAACTATTGAATTAGCAAAAAGAGAGGAAAATCCTGTAAAGTCAGCAAGAAAATGGATGAAGTCATTTTGTTATTCTATTAAAGGTTTCTGTGTGGTCATACAAACAGGTTAAAGCACACAGGAAGATCACTTTACCATGAAAAGATTAGGTTCTAATGACCATTAAAACAAATACCCGCATGTCACTTCCTACGTAATCCAATAAAAAAAATGATTATGATTATAGTGTTTTCACAGAATGGTATCAAACCCTGGCTGAAGATCACTGATTGCCAGAGAAACTTTCAGTGGTAATTTACTACCTGTATTAAAGCAACATTCTGAGTGACATCCCTGCTAAAAACTACAAATAAAACCACAGCAATCATTATCTGTGTAAATGATTGCAACATGGCAAAATCCAATAAACAGATCATAAACAGTCCCACACATTATTACCTTCAGATCAGTGAAACATTGGATTTAGCTGCTGTTTTTTAGCTGAATGTAGCAGCTGGCTGTACTAACATTAACCAGGGTTGACAACCATCTGTTAAGTTAAGGATTGTCCCACACTTACAAATAAAAAGCAAGTGTTTTTATTATATCAAAATGAGACAGTGTCAATTCATTTTTAGTTGTAATCTGAAACAGGTTATCACTCGTTCATCACGTCACCAGTTTTTTGTTACTGCAAAACATCACAGTTGTAATATTGTTCAGCCACCACAAGGGGGTGTGGTTGCAGCAAAGCAGCTCCTCGCCTTTAACTCGTGCCTTATTGGATCAATGCATCCTGGTCAGACAGGTAACTCACAGTAAAGCCACATCTAGGACAGGTAAACATAAACAGATTATTTGTGACTATGTTTTTATCTGTAGATTTACTGGTTGACGGAGGATTAGAAACTATGAGTCAAGTATTCTGTTAGACTGACATGTCCTTTGGGAGTTATTTACAGAGAACACAGCGTTCACACCAAAATGACTCATCATGGAGACCTTTATATGTATTCGGAAATCTAAAAAAGAGGGTTTCTTCCAATGGGTTCAACAAGCCATGCCTTGTTTTTCCTGATAGCACATGAAGAGCTGACTAATTATACTGTAATTCTAATAATTGTATTTTTATAAAGTTTAATGCAGCAGAAACAATAATACTGTAGAGAAAAGGAGGGACTTTACTCAGCTCACACAACCCTATAGATCAGATGTGATGACCAAAGCTAAGGCTGTTCTCACAAGATACATGGCTAAACGCATCACCTACAATACGAGTTCAACAGTATCCATCCATCCATCCATTTTCTGTAGCCGCTTATTCCTCCACAGAGGGTCGCGGGGCAGCTGGTGCCTATCTCCAGCGGTCAAGGGGCGAGAGGCGGGGGACACCCTGGACGGGTCGCCAGTCCATCGCAGGGCCGAGTTCAACAGTATGTTTAACAAAAAGACTAATGAGCTATCCAGCCATGTCTTTCTCCTGAAATCAATATCAGGAATTACACAGGCTAAAGATGCTCCATTTGTAACGTCAGCTACAGCCTGAATAGTGAATTGAGCAGGGAGACGATTACTGGTGAGATACGGACTTTTACAGAGGCAGAGTACCTTTTGCAGATAGTGTGTTACAGTTGCCATCATGTGGTATTCTGAGAACAGGACACAGAATATCTGTGCATCTTGTATTTCTTTTTATTTGATTTTACTCTTTTTTAACATTTCAGACTATAAAGTGTCCAAAGCTACTCCACACCATTTTTACTTTTTTAAACTATTTTATTTAACCTTAGAAGCTAAAATACAACTAAGTGCACTAAGAAGAGATCCACTATAAGCACCTACAGCCAGGGGAGTCGGCCTCAACATTTTTGAGAACTGATGTAAACATCCCTAGGCTGACCAGCTCCTGAAGCTTTAGCGAGGCTTATAGTTTGTTCCATGGGAGCAGAATACCTGAATGCTGTTTTTAAAGTTTAGTACAGGCTTTTGAGACACACAGTAGCATTGTTTGAACGAAGACTATGTCTTTCCAGTTGCTTCTGAGTGATGTAGGTCTGCAGATATGATGATAGCAGACCAAGAATGGCCTTATAAATAAGTCTATGCCAGTGATTTAGTCTACAGACGGATAAAGAAGGCATTCTGTGGTTTGTAGTTTGTAATGAACTTTAGTGCTCAATGATAGACAGTATCCAGATCATGTGGACACTAGGAGGAGGAATCTATGTACAAGTTATCACCATCATCCAGCACGGGCATGAAGGTGACATCAACCAGTCTCTTTTTGGCCTCAAAAGAAAAACATAAATTTTTTCTGAAATAAAAGCCCAGCTTTAGCTTCAGCTTTTTCACCAGTTGCACTATATGAAGTTTAAATGAAAGACAATCATGGATCACAATGGCCAAGTACTCAAAACGAGTCACCAGTTCAACCTTTGAACCCTGGAAGGTGGTGATAGAAGGAAGATTTGCAGACTTTGATTTTGTGTTAGAAAACAGCAAACATTTGGTCTTATCTGCATTTAAAACACGTTGTGACTCATACAGGGTGGATTGTGCAAAATTAAAAGCACCTTGTAATTTACTGAGAGTTAGATTTGGTGAGGATACCTGAGGGGTCAGTGTTTTTATGTAGAGGAATGAATAAGAAGTTGAGCTGGAATTTCCTAATGCAATGAGGATCTTTAGTGTGATAGACTAGAAGGTCAAAACGCTGTCAACATAAGTTTAAGTCAGTAAGTAAATACATGCACAGACTTGCAAATATGTTCAGAAAGTGGAAGAAATCAGTTTGAAATCTTCACACAAAAGAGTAAAATCACAACCAATTGGCTTAAAGTAGCACCTCACTGCAGTGATGCAATGCACATTATGCAAACAAACAACACAACGGATGCAACACAAACAGCTCATCCTTACTTCTACTGAACTTGTTCCTTTACTTGTTTTTCTTGTCATTGTTCAAACACTGTACTGTAGTGATTTGATTCCTCCTAGCTGCCTAATGCTAGTGAAAACCCCCAGATCTAAATACTATGAGTTGCAGTCCTTTGATAAAAATCACTCTTTTTTAAAAGAAGCAACACTTTTCTTGCATTTTGATTCCCTGTTTCTTGTGCCGTTTCACATTCCCACTCCTTTCTCATTGACACAAACTGATTTGAGATTAGCTTAACATCAGCTTCAGCTGTTTAGCATAATGTGTGCATTGTTGCAGGCATGGTGCTGCTGTTTGTGGTATGGATCAAGCGCAGAGAGAAGGAGAGGCAGACGAAGCAGCTTCTCATCGACCCCGAAGATGATGTCAGAGACAACATCCTTAAATATGATGAAGAGGGAGGAGGAGAGGAGGATCAGGTGAGAGCTGGAAAGACACACATATGTTTTATACGTTCTCACTGCTTACGTCTTTGTGTCCCTGTGGCTGTGCAGGACTACGATCTGAGCCAGCTCCAGCAGCCTGACTCTTTAGACCACATCATGAGCAAACCCACTGGCATACGCAGGGTGGATGAACGTCCCATCATCCCAGAATCCCAGTATCCCATCAGACCGGTTGTGCCCCACCCTGGAGACATTGGGGACTTCATCCATGAGGTGAAATTACAGACACATACACAGCTTGATTGTCCCCGTTTGGAAATTTGTTACCATTTGTGATTATGTTTTCTAAAGATAAAAGCCAAGGTGATGGCAACATTAAGTTCTGTTTTACTTTACAGCCACTCTGTCACTTCCTCCTCCCCTCACACACAAACATGCACTGTCACACACAGCCAGCTCCAGCGCTGGCACACTGATGTGAGAAAATGCTGATTGACAGACTCATGACAACACGTTCACACTCGAGAGGTGTTGGCAGCTGTTCAGCCTTGTCTGTCTGTCTCTCTCTCACACACATACACACACACACACACACACACACACACACACACACACACACACACACACACACACACACACACGGACTCACCTGATCTCACTCCATCAACCCAGTTGAACACAAACACAGCAACACATGGTGTTTTTGCCACACACTGCATCCATGGGGGCTGAGGCTTTTCAGGTTTCTATCTGAAACAGTTTTCCTCTGAAGTCAATGAGGTCTGATCCCTTCCTCCTCAGATCGATGACCATAAGTTTATCCTTTTTAGAAATAACTTTGACTGAATTAAGAAAAGTAATTTTGCTTGCTTTAGGATTTAGATTTGACTGTTAATTATAAGACAAAGAATTCACAGCACCTTGAAGCCTTTAACGCATATATTGCTCTCAGAATTATTTATCTGCACAATTTTAGAATTTTTTTATTGAACTATTTTTACTTTTTAAGCAAAACTATCAAAATATTTTATGTTGAACAGAAGAAAAGGAGAATGTTGGTGACACTGGTTCTGCATGAATCCTTCTCATAAGGGGTCTCAGGTTCATCTTTTTAATATGCCTTGGCAGTCACCGTCTTCTAATAACCTCATCTGCCAGCATTCCAAATTAATTAATATGAGACAAGAAATCCTCCCTCTTTTGCAAAGTGCTCTCCGTTCTCTGCAGTGCTTCCTCCTCGCAGAAAATTCTAAACCCATGCGAATCTCAAACTGAATAAAAACAGGCTCGTGGCATGAAATGATGGCACTGTCGCCAGCACATTGGCCACTGAGAGTCTTGAATGATTCACTTGATGCATTTGGTACGTTCCTTTTGCCACATTTTGCAGGCTGAAAGGGAATCTCAGAAATACATATGCAAAAGGCAGAAAAACAGCTCTCCAGTCTAATCCCTCCTGGGTGTTCTGGGTTTACTCCTGGCTCACTTCCCTTATAAATGAAAGCACACTTTGTTATGGGTCTAAACCCTGTGATGGACTTCCAGCTCCTATGACACCTGGGATGGGCTCCAAGCCATGGAACCCTGAGCAGGAGAAGGTGGATACTGAGAGAACATGCATGCATCATCTCACTTCACGCTCTCTGACTTCTATGTTTTGGTTGTTTTTTAGGGTCTGCGAGCTGCAGACAACGACCCTACTGCTCCTCCGTATGATTCCCTGCTGGTGTTTGACTATGAGGGCAGCGGCTCCACCGCCGGCTCTGTCAGCTCCCTGAACTCCACCAGCACAGGGGACCAAGACTATGATTACCTCAACGACTGGGGACCCCGCTTTAAAAAGCTGGCTGACATGTACGGCGGGGGAGATGATTAAAATCGCCTCGTCTCGCACGTACACCTCCGTCCCGTCAGCTGGCCTGCCATGATCCGTCCCCACAACACATGGGGCTATTACAACCTTCTTGAACACACTGACCGACGACCAATCCAGTAACCCACCACAGAGGATCAGTGCCGCAAGCCTGTTTCAACCGGCTCCTGCTCTAAGACTGTAATGGACTCTCTGGTTTGCAGGCTTTTCGTTTTCTGTGTTCTCCAACATGTGTTTTGGTTTCACTTTGGCTTTTTATGATGGCTGTAGACTTCAGTTACTTTATTCATGTTTTTATCTCAGTTTTTTTCCGGTCCTCACTCTTGTTTATTTCAAAATATTCTTTATGCCTGAGGGTTTTCACTTTTCCCTTGCTGCTAGTCCCCTGCCTGCTTCTCTGAGAAAACTTCAGGTCGAGCTACTCACTTTGTCCGAGACGAAAAAAAAACAAAAAAACAACATCGATATGAAAGTCCTTTCTTTATGGAGGGTCCTGGTTTAGTCTTTTCTGAACTTGAAGTACTTAGAACAGAAGCACTGTTGTTTAAAAAAAAAAAGTGCCTTCAGTGGTGCGTATTTTAGCAGACTCCTGCTTACTCAGGATTGGTTGCCATTCTCTGGGCTTACTGGCCCCCATGTGACCCCTGACCCTTTAATTCAGACCTCCCCTGTCATTCCTCCCACCAGAGGGCGGGGCTGCGATAGCTGCAGGAGACGCTGGCGCTGGTTTCACAGGAGCAGGGAGACCAGGCTAATGAGAGAGTGCTTTACGTAGACGTACTGTACATAGGCCAACGTGTGTCCGTAAGTTATGGACAAATCCTTGGGGCTTTGAGTCAGGCTGAGCTGTGCTCCGATAGATGGCAGTCCACTTGAATCTGACTGCCGAAATCAGAAACGCATCATGAGACTGTCGTAGAGAAGAAATGCATCGTGTGTCTTTGTTTCTTGTGGCTGTAGCAGCTGTGGTTTTTTTTAGCTCTTTGCATTTGATGAGGCTCGTTATTAAATTTGAAGGTTGACAAGACAAATGTGTTGATGTTATTTAGAGGTTCTTCACCCTCAGGATCATCTAATATTTTTGTCTGTTCCTTCAGCCAAAGGTAAATAACACAGTGACTTTTGTGGTATGTTAAATATAGTGATGGGGGTTTAAAGTGTAACATACCCTGTAGTGAATTTGCACCATGCTGAGTCATCTTCTGTTTGGCTCACATCGGTTTCTCTTGTCACGGAACCTGTTGGGGGATTGATTAGAGGACTTAACTCGATCAGTCTATCTTCAGGCAGCATTTTATTAATCTGGAAGAAGTTTTATGTAAAGTTAGAGCAAGTGAAAGTCAGCTTTAGCAAACACAAACTGTACACCAAAAGATCTGTATTTGCCAGTCAGATGGCCCCTCCTACCACCTCCCTTAAATCCATGGATCTTTAACGTGTTTTACAAAATAACAATTGCAGAAATATTTGACCCCAAATAACACTCTACACATATTTCTAAACAGCTAAATAAACACAATAGACATAATTGGAACATAAATGGTTTTGAATTCATGTCTTTTGTTTTTATAGTTTTTTTTTTAACAATTGTAGTGAAAATGTGCTGTTTTCTGTTTTTTAACCTCTGGAGTTGATCTCAGTTTGAATAATTTAGTGTTTTGGGACAACCTTTGGGAATCACTTCTTCAAAATACCACAGCCGGCACTTGGACAGTGTTTTTAGCATCATAATAACAGAATGTGGGTTGATCCCAACTGATATTGATATATTAACAATATTGTGTTTTATTTTCCATCCCTAACTATAATGGCTGACAGTGAAAGACAGTGGAAACAATCAGTCTATTAATGTAATTCATATTGTATATAGGATTGGGGTTCCATTAGGTTGTTTAAATATGGAAAATGTGAATTTAACTGAACCAATGAGCTGATCATAAAAGTTAGAATGGTTTAATGATTCGTTATCTTCTAAATTCTAATTAAAAAGCTCTTTAATTGTGGCCAGTTTAAACTCCAATAACCTGAATGGATTTTTTTTTCAGTTTTTTTCCTATTATCATTATGATTTCAAATACTTGTTCTCCTTTTCCTCACATATTCCTCACATGTTCACTGTTTGTTAAAACAAAATAACTGACTTTCAGAACAAAAGAAAAAGAGCTGATTTCTGATCATTTTTAACAGGGGGAATAGCCTGAAGATGGTGGGTTTGACCACAAGAAGTGAATGCAACAACCCAATGTAAATAAAAAGGGTCAACAGGGTTTCTTTGGTTAGATCGATGAGTATAAATTGCTCCTTGCACTATAGAAACCAAAACCTGGGATCATCAGGATAAGAGTCGGTCCAGAAAGGTTTTCAGAGCTTACATGAACTCCTATCAGCCTGCGGAATATCTTCACAAAACAAACACAGCTGTTCTTTTCTAATATCTGTGATTATTTCTCACATATAAATGTTGTATATACAGAAGAATTTTATACACGTGGTGATATCTGTTCATTTTGTTTCGCTCTAGTTTTGTTTCAGATGAAAACCTGGCAAATTATATTTCACTAAAAGCCATGTGCATTTACTAGAATTTGTATAATTCTGTATGGGCTAATAGCCATACTTTTATTACTTCATCCTGGCAAGAGGGTTCCACTCCAAACCAACCTGTACAGCTAACGCTCACTCCTCTAGGCCTTACTGTATATATGTGAGTGTTCTATATGAAACGAGCCCATCTTACAGTGTTTGAGAGCTGCGACGTCACCGACGGCCGTCCCCATCCACAGAACGAAGACCCGCTTCCAGGAGCGCTCGTGTTCTGGGATCAGACGCTCAAATCCGTTTCACACACTTTACACAAGGCAACCGACCTTTATTATTGTGTCATACATACATGTGACACAATGTCATTATGATGCTGAATGTTTTCAGACTCTGTTGCACTTGGCAGCAGTGCAGTCAGGAGAAGCTGACCTTGTTGAAATTCAATTTGCGAGCGGAAACGAAGGCAGATTTCTTGTTGTGTACTTGGCCCCATTTGTTGTACTGAAGTTCTTAAAGTGAGAGGAGATTTAGGGAGGGGGGGAGCTGCACTGCCATAGTTCAAACCTGAGTTCTATCTGGTGCTGGTGTTACTCAAAAGGACATTTGGGTCATTTAGTGGACAGGCACGTGACAGGAGGTTTCAAAGGATGCCTTTTGTCTGACTATGGCCAGATTCCTAAATATGGACAGCAGACTTTCATACAAGTCCTCCTACTAATCAAGTCCAAGTGTACATAATGTAAAATTTGCTTGAAGCGAAACAGACCATGTTAGGCGAACAATAACTGTACAATTGGAGCTTTTTGCATGTGTCTTTTTATAATTGGCAGGTGAGCTCTATAACAGTAACAATACCACATGTTCAGAAAGTGTGCAGCCTGCATGACAGAGGCCAGAGTCCAGACCAGGGGCTTGTGGCGAGCTCAAATTGTTCCAAACAAAGGAGAAATAAAAGAAGAATGGCGAAAATAGCAGAAGAAAAAAAGAATTGCACAGTTATAAAGTCAAAAGACTTTTCTTTTTTTTGTAAATTGTCAACAGCACAAATATTTTATATCGTTGTTTGTACAATTTTTTTTTTAAATGAAGGAAATAAACTGGGAAAGAGTCCGTTATTTCAAGCGTGTGTTTGAAGTGCCACTGCAATCTTGGTTTCTGAAATACCGTACAGTACATGCACAGCCTTGCAGATCAGCCTTGTAATATAGACGCTGAGCTGGAGATTCCCTGTCAGCATCATGTTATAAATAAAAATTCCCCTTCTTGTAAGAATGGAGGGTCTTGTCTGTTCTTTTGTCACCTACTGGTTCCTGCAAGCAATGCGTTTCCTCTCAAAGCACTTTTGTGGAAGAGAAATTTCTTCCTTTTTTTAATTCTAACTCAAATTTCCACTTTAGTTCTTTTTTTCTGTTAAGAATTTCAATAAAACTGCTGTAAAGTTAATATTTATACACACTGCAGTATATTGTTATTTTGCCCTTTAGATAAGGCGAAATGAACTCAAACAGAAGCTTGTGTGTGTATTTCAGTCAGCATACATCTCATTAACTCAAATGCATTTTCTGATTAATGCTTCCCTTCTTGGTGGCGTCTTTAATTAAAAAAGTATGATCCTCATATGGAAATGATATTGCTTCAGTAGTTCTAAAAAAAAAAAAAAAAGCAGTAATATGCTACAGGAAGCAGCTCCATGTTAGGTAGAAAATCAAAAGGGAATTAAAAATTCTGATGTGCTTCTTGATGCAGGGCTTTAATATGTATATGATTTGTTCCATTTCATATTCAGAATCAGTTTTAGAGCCAGCCACGAGCTAAAACGATCAGCACAATTAAGACAGAGGCAGTTGGAAAACAGAATCAACTGAGTCTGAATGTGCTTCTTTCTTCTTCCTATCTACTGCAAATTTGCTGACAATAAAATGCACAAACAAATGTTTTAAGCTTGAAATTCAGAGGATACTTTGATCTAAAATGTGTTTTTGATTCTACTATCTTACAATATCAGATATGCATGTGAAGAGACAGTATTAAGATGCCTTAACACCTCAATGAGCTGTTAACCCCTTGTAGACTGCTGTAGAAAATTTGCATCAAACCACTTTCTACATTAAAATGATCAAATGGATTATTAGGATTAGAGCTTTCATCAATAACCTGCCATATGAAGTCCTATACATGTCTGCTGCCCTCTGGTGGAGGCTCTACAAGTGGAAAGAGAAAAAGTCTATTTTTTATTACTATTATACTGTTAGAAAATGACATATTAAAATAAAACAGACTAATGTTTATGTTTATTCATTTATTAGTTGCTTTTATCCAAAGCAATGTGCATACCATTAATAATCACCCTATCAAGCATGTTGTGATCTGTGGGGGAAACTGGAGTACCTGGAGAAAACGCACACATGTGTTACAGGCCTTCGAAGGGTCTGTATTTTTGCAGGAAAAGACAAGGAAAAGGCATGAGCTGTTGTCTGTCGGCAGGCAGGTTCTGGTCTGATTTATTAACAGAAAGTCAAACATTTAACAGTTTTTCTAATTCACAGTTTCCATTTCTTTTCAACATTCCCAAAAACTCAAATTATTAATCTCTAAATCAATTATTTTATAAAGAAAATAAAGTGTCTCTTCAGATAGTTTACTTTCATCTTATCATTTACAGCAATTTCCTTTAAATCTGTGTAGTTGCAGCTTTAACACAAAATATAGATTAGCACATCAAATGCTACTGTTTACCTGCTTATTCAACAATTTATCATGCTCAAGAACAGCATTTTTAACATTTATTGGCAGAAAACACGCTCATAAACATTCTTTATAACATTACTTTTGTATTTTTAATAAACTCAAATGCATAGAATCATGTCAATGTACAATACTCACATTAAATATCAAGCTATCAAAGTAACACTTGTCCTGGAGCCACATGTAAGCTAAATTAAACACGTGTAGGTCCGCCATCTTTACCCAATACACACTAATGGTAACTTCTCCTCCACAGCACACAATTAACATTCTTTTCCAAATTTCCAACTTATCTCTGTACATAAAAGATACAAAACATAGCAAAACGAGTTCTAATAAACTTCGGAGTCATCTGAGTCTAAAATACTCATGTTACTAACCTGTATGTTTGCAGGAAAAGACAAGGAAAAGGCATGAGCTGTTGTCTGTCGGCAGGCAGGTTCTGGTCTGAGCTCCGAGCAGACAACCACACCCAGGACTCACCTTGGGAGAAACTCCCCCTGCTGGTGACTTATAAAAACTACAGTTACCTCAAAACTGTCAACAAAACGTGTTCTTCTTATAGAAGATGGACCTTTTTACTTAAATAAAATGAATATAACTTTAAAACCTTCAATGTAATATGACATTTAAGAGTATCACACACTCCCCAACAAAAAAAAAATGGCTCCTGACATTTGACCTCTATCTTAATACACAAACTCTAAATATCAAAACATTTAGCTCTTATCAGTCATTAATGTAGGTATACTGGTTGGGGATAGTGTCCTGGCAGAGTGTATTGAAAGGGAAGGTAGGGCAGTGGATTATGATAAAAAACTGGCATAGGGTATGTATGGAAGGGGTTGGGTGGCAGATTATAGCTAGGGAGACCAGATGACATGAACACATCAGTACTGTTCACTGTAGGATGTGTATAAAGAGAGGGCTGGCCCAGTGTACTGTAAGTAAACAGTGGGGTTGGTCGCCGTTCTCTTGTGGAACGTCGCAGTGAATTCTCAATAGGGGCAGGCGTTGGGCTTGAAACAGGGGGAAACTCCGCTGGGTGAGTCAGTTCACGCTCATCATCTGCTGATGGTACTCCTGTAACTCCAGTTTCCTCCACTCCCACAAGTCTCTCCTCATCATTGTCGGTGTCTGGCTCCATGTTTTGGTGATCATTTTGTCCGATTCCTGTTTCTTTGGTCTCCTCTTCCTGTCCTCTTCTCAACAACCGTCCACACTCCCTCCATGGTGATCCCTGCGAGGTTGACTGGCTGTGTGATTTAGGAACTTAATTCTTTGAGGGAACATGGTTAGATTCATAAGTTGGTTGTGCAGTGTCTGCATTTTGACTCCTCAAGTTATATCGTAGCTCATAATAAGAACTCCCTTCCTCATCAGAGCCAGATTCACTGTCTGGTTGGACCACTGTTTCTCTAAGAGGTAAGTTTGCTCCTTTCCTCCTCACAGATGGCAACTTTCCATTCTTGGCTGCTGCAGGTAAGTCCACTGGAAGCTCATTAACAAGGTGCAGTAGATTACGGTGCAGAACCCTTGACTTGTTTCCGTCTGTCTCAGAGATGACTCTGTAAACGGGGCTGTCACTGATCTGTTCTTTCACCACATAAATGGTGCTTTCCCAGTATGACCTTAGCTTCCCAGGGCCACCTCGTTCAGTCAAGTTACGTACTAGCACTCTATCTCCTGGCTGTAATATCACTCCCTTCAAGTGTTGGTCATAATACTTTTTGCCACGATCACTCGACTTTTTGCTGTTCTCCGAGGCAATCCTGTAGGCTTCGCTCATCCGTTCCGCCCATTTCTCTGCGTAACCTCTTGCTGTCTGAGGTTCATCACAAGAAACCATCCTGAATAACAAATCCACAGGCAATCTTGGATGTCTGCCAAAGAGCAAGAAAAATGGTGAGTACGCTGTTGCCTCGTGTTGAGTACAGTTGTACGCGTGAATGATCTGTGGGAGGTACTCTTTCCATCTTTCTTTTTTTTCCTCCCCAAGAGTTCTCATCATCTGCAACACCGTGCGATTAAATCGCTCAGCCGGGTTACCCTGCGGATGGTATGGGGTTGTGCGTGAGCGTCCAACGCCAGTCAGCTTTTGTAAAGTCCAGAAGAGCTCATTTTCGAATTCACGCCCTTGGTCATGGTGTAACCTCAGGGGATACCCAAACCTGGGAATGAACTCGTTAAAGATCCTTTCTGCTGCAGTTTTACCACTTTTGTTGCGGGTTGGATATGCCTGTGCATATCTGGTGAAGTGGTCAACCACCACCAGAATGTACTGGTATCCTCCTCTGCTTGGCTCCAAATGCATGAAATCAATGGACACAAGCTCCATGGGTGAGCTAGATGTTATACTTGACATAGGAGCTCTGATGTGGGTAGCAGGTTTCTTTTGTTTGATGCATGGACACTGACGGGTGATGTAAGCTTCAATATCTCGCCGCATATAAGGCCAGTAAATCCTTTGTCTAGCCAGATTAAGAACTCTTTCTGTTCCCACATGGCCCATGTTGTCGTGCAAGTGCTTCAGAACTAGTGACTTGAAGCTGCTTGGCAAAACTAGCTGACGGTTTTCTGCTCTTTTGCGGTATAAAATCCCATCTTCAACATGTAGCTTTGTCCATTCATGCATCATTTTCTTTGCAGTGCCCTTTATTTCTCTTTTCATATCCTCGGTGAGTTTTAGTCCAGACTCTTTCATTCTCAGGATGTCACCAATCACAGGATCTTTTCTTTGAGCCTTTTGTAGTTCTTCCAGATCAATAGACTGAATGACATCACTGCAACTTGGTTCAAGCTGAGGACCTTGTGCTAGGGTTAGTGCAGCAACCCAGGCAACATCATCATGCTGACCTGCTCCACAGCCTTCCCATACAGCTGTAACAGCTTCCCTGGAGAGCTCTTTTCTACAGACTGCCACATATCTGTCGATATCTAGGGGGCGTCTGGACAAGGTGTCTGCATCAACATTCACTTTACCGGGTCTGTAGCGGATTTCAAATCTGAAGTCTGACAGCTCTCCCACCCACCTGTAGCCAACTGCATTTAGTTTTGCAGTGGTCATGACGTAAGTTAATGGATTATTGTCGGTATAGATGGTAAAATGTGGGGCATAAAACAAATAATCCCGGAATTTCTCGCAGACAGCCCACTTTAGTGCGAGAAACTCCAACTTGCCTGAGTGTAGCCGATAGTTTTTCTCAGCAGGCGTGAGCGTTCTCGAGCCATAGCCTATAACTCTGAGTTTCCCATTTTGTCTCTGATATAGGACTGCACCTAGTCCTTTATCTGAGGCATCCGTATGAAGCACAAAAGGGAGTTCAAAGTCAGGGTAAGCAAGAATGGGGGGGTTCACCAGCATCTCAATGAGCCTGCACAAGACCTCCTGATGCCGTTCAGTCCATATTACAGGTGTTTTGGATGGGAACTGTGCCCCTCTCTTTTTCTGTTGGCCAGGCTGTTCTCGAGACTGCTCCTCTTTTGTTTTCTTGGGTTGCAAGAGCTCATAGATGGGTTTTGCTATCCTTGAAAAATCTTGGATATATGAACGATAGTAGCTCAAGAACCCAGCTATTCTCTTCACATCACCAACTGTAGCAGGTGTTTCTTTCTCAAGTGCATACACTGCCTCAAGGTCTTTTGGGTCAATGCGTACGCCCTCTGCAGAGACTAAACGACCCACATATCTAACTTCTTGCTTGAACAAGTCACACTTGGTAGGACGGAGTTTGACTCCGTGGCTCTGTAAGGCTCTCAGCACCTTTCTCAGTCCTTCTACATGATCTTCAAAGGTTTTGGCATAGCATAAAATGTCATCCAGATAAGGGATGCAGCACTCATCCCGCAGGGGTGACAACATCTCCTCCATGCTGCGTTGGAATGAGGCAGGGGCATTGGTCAAACCAAAGGGGATCCGCACCCATTCATAGAGGCCCCAGGGTGTGATAAAAGCAGTGAGATGACGGGATCCCTCCGCGATGAACCCCTGGTGGTAAG
>SSNR01000063.1:2674782-2719542 GCA_006937965.1 Callopanchax toddi | reverse complement strand
TGCTCTCAAGATGGAAATTGTAGACCATCTTGGCTAGTTCTTCTGCCAGGTGTTCCCAGTAGACCCTCACTCTTTTTTGGGGATCTGCTACCTGATCCACAAAGCGCCGGACCCTTCATGCCCTAAACCCTAACCTCCTACAGATGGTAGGTGGGTCTACAGTTGGATGAGCCCATGTAACCAGTTTGGAGTGGGACCAGCCGAGCACCATGGGTGAAACCCTAACCACCAGGTGCTCACTCACGGGCCCCAACCACAGGCCTGACTCCAGGGTGGGACCGTGGGTATTCTGGCTCTCTGATTTTAACTCTATGTAGACTTCTCTAAACTGTTCTTTGTCTCACCCTTCACCTGAGCACCTAGCAGGAGCACAAGTTCCCCAGACAACATAGCCCTTAGGGTCACTGGAGTACTCAAACTCCTTCGTCACAGTAAGGTTCAAGGAGAAGGTTAGGCTTAAGTTATACCATGTTAAGCTTTAGGTTTAGCTTTAAGTTACAGTAAATTAGCTTTAAATTAAAAATTAAGCTTTGATGCACATTAAACCCATCTCTCCCTCCTGTTTCTTTCACTTAAACATTTCAAAGCTTCATTAAATGCTTTCAACTGCAAATCTGGAGAAATTAATTCATGCTTTTCACATTTAGACTACTGTAATGCTCTTTTTACTGGTCTGAACAAACCATTCCTCTTAGGCCTATTAGCCAATCAGAATGCAGAAGCCAGACTCGCCTCGCCTTCTTCCACTTATTCAGGTCCAGGTTGTAGGGGCAGCATCCCAACCAGGGAATCCCAGATTGTTCTCTCCCCAATCACTTCCTCCAGCTTCTCTGTCAGGACCCCAAGGCGTTCTTGGGACAGATTGAAGAAGAAGTACTTTCGGCCCAGGGGCCTCCTGCCAGCAGGACATGCCCTAAACGCCTCCCTGGGGAGGCGTCCAAGCGGCATCCTAACAAGATGTCTGAACCACCTCAAATGGCTTCTTTCAATATCGAGGAGGTTCTACTCCTAGTCTCTCCCAGATGTCCAAGCTCCTCACCCTATTTCTAAGGCTGAGCCCGGCATTACCCAAAGCTCATGACCAGGTGAAGATTGGGAGGTAGATCCACCAGCAAAAAGAGAGCCTTGCTTTCTGGCTCAGCTCCTTCTTCACCACAACAAACTGGTTCAGCGTCTGCATCACAGCAGACACTGTCCCAATCTGCCTGTTGATCTCCCGCTCCCTCCTTCTCTCATTCATGAACAAAATCCTGAAATTCTTAAGCTCCTCCACTTGAGGCAAGACCTCTCTCCCAACCTGGAGTTTGCAAGCCACCCTTTTCCAGTTGAGAACCATGGTCTCAGACTTGGAGGTGCTGATCCTCATCCCAGCCGCTTCACACTCGGCTGTGAACCTCCTCAGCAAGAGCTGAAGGTCAGAGCCTGATGAAGCTAGGAGGACCACATCATCTACAAAAAGCAGAGACGAGATTCTTCTGCCACCAAACTCAACACCCTCCACACCACGGCTGCTCCTAGAAATCCTGTCCATAAAGGTTATGAACAGGACCGGTGACAAAGGGCAGCCCTGGAGGAGTCCAACCCTCACTGGGAACAGGTCTGACTTACTGCCGGCTATGAGGACCAGACTCACACTCCTCTGGTACAGGGACTGAATGGCCCTTAACAAAAGACCATCCACCCCGTACTCCTGGAGTGTCCCCCAAAGGGTGCCCCTGGGGACACGGTCATAAGCTTTCTCCAAATCCACAAAACACATGTGGATTGGTTGGGCAAACTCCCATGACCCCTCCATCACCCTTCGCAACGGTGAAGTGCTGGTCCACTGTTCCACGACCAGGACGAAAACCACATTGCTCCTCTTCTATCTGAGGTTCAACCATCGACTGGACCCTCCTCTCCAGTACCCTGGAGTAAACCTTTCTTGGGAGGCTGAGGAGTGTGATCCCCCTATAGTTGGAACTAGGAGTGCAACGGATCAGAAAACTCATGGATCGGATCGGTTCACGGTTTTGAGTCACGGTTCGGATCAATTTTCGGATCAGCATAATGAAAAAGAAAAGACAAAAAACTTTGTTCTCTCATTATTTTCTAAAACACTGAGCAACTTTTTTATGCTCACTCCTCATAAATACAAACTGCATTTAACTCAAGATGTCAATCTGATGCTTCAATAAAGTTTTGAATCATATTAAAACTAATTAATGGGGGAGATAGACTCATATGCGCACCTCAGGGTCACAGACCTGCTTCTGTCAGACTAGCGGTCACAGCTGGGGAGGGGGGGGGCGGAGGGGCATGAAGAACGAGGCGCTGCTTTGTGGCTCCTGACTGAACTCCGATTATATTAACGTTTATTAGCTCGTATAAAAGCCCAACATAACGTTATCTTAGACAGAAATAGGTGAATCTAGTTTGTCTATCAGAAAGCTTCCAGCTGACGGAGAGAGAGACGGAGGAATCAGAGGCAGCGCGCGCAGCAGAGACTGGATCAGATATTGATCAGCGATCCTTCGTTCTGGTGTACTAAAACGGCTGAAGCCAACAGAGTTAACCTCTATACGTGATGCAAAATGAAAGCCTTTCTAAGAGGGAATTATCTGCAGATTCAGAGCGTGTGACCACAGAATGTCGGGGATTATTTAGCAACGCACGCGCGCTACATGAACCGCGAACCACGTGCGTTCCGAACAGTAGAGGGTGATTTGGAAGAACCACGGATCAATGATGATCCGTTGCACCCCTAGTTGGAACACACCCTCTGGTCCCCTTTCTCTAAAATGGGGACCACCACCTTGGTCTGCCACGTCACAGGAACTGCCCCTGATGACCACGCAATGTTGCAGAGACGTGTCAACCACGACAGACCTACAACATCCACAGCCTTGAGATACCCAGGTCGGATCTCATCCACCCCCGGGGCTCCATCGCTTAGTAGTTGTTTGACTACCTCAGCGACTTCTGCCCCAGAAATTGGACAGTCCGTCCCCAGGTCTCCCAATTCTGGTTCCTCTTAAGAATGCGTGTCAGTGGGATTGAGGAGCTCCTCAAAGTATTTCTTCCACTGCATGACTATAGCCCCAGTTGACGTCAACAGCTCCTGGTCCCCACTGTAAACAGTGTGAGCAAGTTGCTGCTTTCCTCCCCTGAGGCGCTTAATGGCTTGCCAGAACCTTTTTGGAGCTGACCGATAGTCTTTCTTTATTGCCTCACCAAACTCCTCCCATGCCTGAGATTTTGTCAGGCATGGGATCTTCTGCCAGGCGTTCTCAGCATACTTTCACTACACGTTTGGATCTATCAGGTCTGTGCGGCATCTTTCCCTGCTATCTGATCCAGCTCACCACCAGGTGGCAATCAATTCACAGTTCTCCTCCTCCAATGGACATCCTTATGTTTGAACATGGTGTTCGTTATGGCCAAACTGCGACTTGTACAGAAGTCCAATAACAGAACACTAATCAATCTCAGACTGGCCGTGCGATTCCTCCCATTCATGCCCCTCCAGGTCATGCTGTCATTGCCCACATGAGCATTGAAGTCCCCCAGCAGGTTAACTCGCATCACCCTGATTTTACACTCTTCATTATGGATCCCTATAGAATTTAGAATCTTTTTCAAAGTGCTCGTACTAACATATAGAGCTCTGAAGCTTCCATTTTCACACACTGCCTCATGCAACTTTTGACTTCTATCTGAAAACCTGCTGGCTGTTCCTCAGACTAGACTCAAAACTAAGGGGAACAAGGCCTTTCAGGGTTTGGCTCCTTGATTGTGGAAGTTTGACTCTGAGTATTTGTTTCTTTTGACTTTGTGGAGGATTTCAAAATTAGAGGTGTCAAATTAACATGTTAATTGTGATTAACTACAGCCATAATTATTGCTTTATTTTTAAAAATTGTGTTAATCACATTTTTAATATCTTTACTATTTCTGCATGTGGGCTTCTGTTACAGCGGTGTGTGTGGGCTGGGCTGCTGGCAGCGTTTGTGTGTCACTGAGCAGCCCTGTGGCACTCCTTAGAGCCCTGCACTTTCAGGAAGAGATCATGTACTCCACACTGGGTTCTGCAATGTAACACACTGACGGTGTTATGACACCAGTGTCACTGAGCATCCGTGACCTTTTTGAGTCCTCTTTAGCTAAGCCCCACAACAGGAAGTGTAAATTAAAATGAACAACTCAGATCTAAATTGACTTCATAAAGACACTTTTTGTTGTTATATTTCAAANGTCGCTTCTCGTCTCGTTGCTGGCTGAACGAGAACTGGGGGACTTCCAGGCTGGAAGTCTAACATGGCTTCTTTTTGACGCGTGGCCCTATAGGAAGGAGTTTACCAAGTCACGTGGCTCTCGGCATTAAGGACCCCAGATTAACCCTAAAGGAATTATTATATGATTTAACCTTTTAGCAAAAGTAGAAACATGAAATAATACTGATGCAACATCAACATTCATTAATACTGGAAGAAAATGAATGAATCATATTAAGACATTTCTGGACAGTGGATTAAAGGTAGTGTCCTTTAGAATGAAACATCAAAGAGTCTTTAAGTTTAATTATTAACTAAAGAAAGTGTTCTGGGTCTTCCGACACGACCGGATCCTGGAAGGAATGTTGATTCAGGTTACAACATAATAAAAGAGTCATTTTAATCCAAGTTATTGGGAAAAAGATGGGTTATTGTAGTGATGATCAACAAAGGTCAAAGTTCAGAGGATATAACGTATTTGCTGACATTACACACATAAGTCAAGGAAAACTGGCCTCTAAAATTGAGTACAGTCATTGTAGGTTGGCTAAGAACCCTGTCTTAGGTCAAAGAACAGTGCAAAATACAAGAGACTTTGTGAGAAACTGTGAAATAACTGCCAACAGGAAATCCCTGAAGCAAAGATAGATTATGACATAGTTATGTGTCATATTGTTTTCTCATTTATAATAATATATTAGTGTTTTGTTTTTTGAGAGGTATTTCTCTGGTTTTTTATGTTTTCAACAAACTTTTAAGTTTTTTTGAAAAGCATTTCAACAATTTTGACTTAGTTTGTGAAAATTATAGTTATTTTGTTATTATGGGAAGACAGTTTTTCTTTAAATGTTTGTACTTATATAAAAAAGGCTTTAAATGTCTGATCTATATTTGTTTTACAAATAAATGACAAGTTATGTTAATGCTGACTGGTGTCAGGTTGTGTACTCATGCTAATTTGGAGATTTTTAAATGTTTTGCAATTGTCCTTTTAAAGTCCCCTTAATGTATATTTGGTCCTCATAAACCAGGTGTGTATATATGCAAATTAGATGGCGCCAAATATGATGCAAATGTCCCTTTAAAGTCCTCATAGTGCCTGATTGTGGTTATCATAAACCACCAAAAAGAAGGCCCATACAAACCACAGCACAGTCAGGGTGCTGTAAAAAATGCTGTGTTGTGTGTATCTACACACCAAAGTGAGCTGAATTTTTTTCAGATTTTTTGCAGCATTTTTATCTATCTCTCATTGGTCTAGGACCTCTGGAAAGGGTAGTCCATGTAAACCACCACCGGGCCTGTTTGGGAAAAAGGTCCAGCTATACCACATAAACCCGTATGTGTGTGTGTGTGTGTGTGTGTGTGTGTAATTTTAGGAGCAGATTCCAGCTTTCAATTACCCAAATAAGACAAAGCAAGGAAATAACGATCCTCAAGTGCCAGTATCCAGCATGGGCAGTGATTGGGAGTGTGGGCATCTGCAGGGTTGCAGAGGTCAGGGGAGGGACTGCATTCACAACTCATAGGAGGAAGCTGTCTCTAAAGCAGTTATGTGGGTGTCTGTAGGAGGGGGGGGGAGCGATGGCTTTTACACCTTTTGGAAAGATCCTGTCCCTCAGCCTGGTGGTTGTGGCCTTGATATTCCTTTACCATTTTCTTGGATGGAGGTGGTAAACAGTTCATGACCTGGGTGGGAGAGAACAGGAGCAATACGATTAGCCTTCCTTTGCAGTCGGACAGCATATACTGAGTCCAGGTCAGGCAGTGGACTCACCACTATACTTGTATACTTTACATGTGTAAAGACATTACACACACGCGCGTACACACACACACACACACACACACACACACACACACACACACACACACACACACACACACGCACGCACGCACGCACACACACACAAATTGCACCTGTCACTTTGTGCTGGCACCTTTCTGTCTCTACTGTGTATGTAAATACTACTTTTATACTGTAAATATTATTTTTATACTATTCAAAATGTCACTTTATATAACTAATATCAAGCTAATTTGCACTAGTCTTCATTGTTCTGTTTTGCACCATATCAGCCCTGTGTGATAAGTCTCTCTAGTAGAATAATTATTCAGTTATTTACCTCTTTATTCCTCAAATTTGTGTTCTTGTCTTCTTAATGTTGTTGTTGCGGATTGAGAGAAAACGAAATGTCTAATCTGTATATGTATGCACTGTACATATCAGGTTTGACAATAAAGCTGATGTTGACTTTTGACTTTGAATCACTAAAAAGTTTTGCCTTCCTTGTTGAAGCTGTTTTTATGTTGCTTTTCAAGATGGAGGCCTGACTGAATCCCACTAATTGGAGGGGATCTGACAGTTCAGCTTCCTGGTTGGCCATGGAAACCTTTGAGTAAACCATAACAAAACAACCACTTCTCATTTACCAGTGTGATTTGATAGAACCCTGCAGGACTCACATTATTGTCTAATCCAGCTCAAATAGATTAGCTGAGGTTTTTACAACCCGCTGTGAGAAAATCAGTTTGCAGCAGCTACAGAGAGAAAGTTCTCAATGAGAAAATGACAACACTGAGGATTCTGGAAACAATTAACCAAATCATTTTAAAGCTAAACCAATTATGCAGTTCACTAAAGTGAAAATGACTCATCCTGTTACTGTCTATTAAAAACTATGGCATTCTGCTTTGGTAATTTGAGATTAAGTACCAGAAAACAAAGTTTTACAACTGTGCTAAAAAATTCAATGAAAAACATCAGTGCTCATTTATTATCCTCCCATTATCCAAGGTCCTACACACTTTCTGATACTATGAAAAAGTGAGCAGTTTTGATAAAAGTTTGACAGTATTATTCTTCCTGCTGCTTATCTTTGTGGATTTCATTGCGAAGAAGAAAATGTGAGATTAAATAAAATATCTTCAGGGACTCAGAATCTTTTTGGGCGTCAAACTGTCTCTGCAACAGAAACTTTGAACTCAGCTAAGCATTTCAACAACTGACTCTGGTACTAACTTCTGACGAATGATTTTAATGTGAAGTATGTCACGTTGACAGTACCACTGAAGACTCTATCAAATGTCCTTTTTATATTCTGAAAACTGCTTGTTGCCTCCAGGTTATATGGAAATCAAACACAGAATATACATCTGTTTTAGGTGAGCAGGTGATTTGTTCCACTGGTTTCTGAATAAGTCAATCAGAAATACTTTAATAATCCCAGAGGAAAATTAAATGTTATTGGTGACACATTTAGTAATGAACTAATGACTTCAGTTTCTTCAGATTCATTGCAGGCTATTCTAGCTGTGGACAGGACCTTCTGTGTTGCAGCAGATCTGAAGAACCTCTGACTGAAGACACTCTGTTGTTGAATTACTGTCCTGTGTAGAGAATACTCAGGGTTGTACCTTGTGTTCTTCATTTTATGAAGTCTTCTTCTTTGTCCAATCAGCTCTAAAGGCTTCAGAGTCCCCAGAACAGACCATGCCTTCTTTATCAGCTTGTTCAATATTAAAAATCTCTAGTTTTGATGCTGCTGCCCCAACAGATGCCTGCAGATGTGACTGCACTCTCTAAAACAGACAACACTGCAAAGCAAACACTGAAGGATCTCGGTTTCCAGTCTGCTCTGTCCTCTGACCTCCAGGTTTTCCCCGTGATGTAAAAAGGGTTGGATATTTTCAGGGGGGATATATTTATATCGGGGGGCTAAAAATTCTGACCTTATATGACAGTGTCTTAAACCTCAACCCCACAGTGACAAGCAAACTACAGAGGGTCCTGAAACGTGTTTATGTGCTCATTCAGGTGGCCTAATAAAGTCTCTGGAGGACTTTCATGATGTGTGATGTAAGGGCAACAAGTCCATAGTCATTAAGGACAGATGGATGCGATTTCCTGGGTACTGGAATGAGACAGGTTGTCCTCCACAGCACTGGGACATTCTCCTGGGTTTGCTTAAGGTTGCAAAACTAAGAATCCCACATAGCTGGTGTGCACACGGCAGGGCTTGAGGACTCTGGGGCTGGCACCATCTGGACCTGCAGTCTTGTTGTGGTTTAGTCTCTCCAGCTGCCTCTTCACCTGGCCTCTAGAGAGAGAGAAATGGGTGTGTGTGTGTGAAGAGAGCACAGCATAATTTTAAACCATTTATCCTTCATATCAGGCAGATTTTGCACTATTATTTTCCTTTTTTACCAAATTGTACTTAGAATATATGTAACTTCTGATGCCAAATATGGTTGATAATATAAGAAATAATTGGGGTTTTAGCTGTAGATTCCAGCAAAATCTTGCTTTAATTCACAGAAGATAGAATATCTGCATCTTTACTAATATAACCAAAGCACTGATCATTTGTTGCACATCTTTAAAATCCTATTCAACAGATACCCTATAATAAAGTATACAACTTTATAAAACTTCAGTTAGTTTATGTACTTTTTGAGCAGTTTTGCATGTGAAGTAGTTGTTGCAGGAGCCATCTCCCACAGGATGACCATGTCAGGATTTATTGGATTTATTTTGTTAAGGAGTGCTTCAGGGAGCATGAAACATCATTTTCACACATGGATTGGTCACCATCGACTCCAGACCTCAACCTCTTTGAAAAGTGATGAAGACTTTACATGCTGGTCTTAAGTTTTAGACCAAATTCCCAAAATCTTAGCAGGAAAAAAAACAAACTGTACCAAAATGAGGACAACGTTTTTTGTGTATTTAGTATCTCACTTTTCTGCAACCGCTGGGAAGAGAAAATGGCATGAAAATATGGAATAATTTAATTGCAATTGCCCTGAATTGGTAAAACAGCATTTTTGCAGCTTGTGCAAATTTTCTTTTTGTAAATTACTTACAAACTGTCTCAATTTGTTTGCAATTTCATCTTTTTATAAGAGGTTTTGTTGTAAGTAAGTAAGTAAGTAAGTAAGTAAGTAAGTAAGTAAGTAAGTTTATTCAGCACAGTGCAATACTATAAACAGTGCAATTAAACAATATAAACAAACTTAATCCAGTCGATTTCTGTGTCTGAAAGGGTGTAGGCAGAAGCAAAGCTTGTAATGGTCACCTACCCCTTTTACCTTAGAAAATCACCATAACACCAAACATACAGTAGTATATAATCTTAAAGTAATTCCATACAGCAAAAAAGAAAAGTGCTACATACATCCAAAGGTCATATAAATAAAATAAAAACATAATATAATAATAATAAAAAATTATAAATGTTTTAATTAATTAATTAATTTTCCCTACTGTAAGAAAAAATAATATTTTCTTTGTAACGTCTCTTAAAACTAACCATATTAGAACAGAATGTGCCCAGAATGTCAGATTTTCTTTTTTGTGTTCAATCAGTCATAACTAAGTCTCTCACTAGGCTTATGTTCAGTCAGTGATGTTACTAATTTTGGCAGAAATACTTTTTTCAGTGTGACTTTTTGTTCAATAGGTTGGTTTGCTTTAGTGTTGGTTCACCTTTTAAACTATGCAGCTCAAACACTTCTTCTCTGCACGGCCTCACAGTTGGGTTGAGCGAAGCGGAACAGAACATAATTGACTTGTAGCTCTCGCTGTGGAGAGACTGATTGAGATGGGCTGTACGAGCCTCCTGCTGCTGCACACAAACAGACGTGCACACAGATACAGACAATTACTCTCGCTTAGAAGATCATGGGGTTTTAATTGTTTGGGATAAGTATGAAATTTTATTCTGTATGATTATTTTATGCATTCACACCTGCATCCGTGGTGGCACACACAGCTGATCTCATTAGAAATCTAAACACAAATTAATGTTGTAAACACGGTGAGGATGCATGTAATGACACGTGTGGAAAATGCCTTGAAAATTCACTGGTGCACCTCTCAAATGACAGTGATTAACCACCATGAGCTCAATTAGTCCTTAAACATGATATGTAACATGCTGAAATAACTGTTTATGATTTGTTGTAATTCAAAGGCAAAATTAGTGTCAAATCAGATTACTGTACATTACTAAATTATTAGATTTGACATAATGGTGCACCTATTTCACATACCGGAGTGGAATAGCTCAGTAAGTAGAGTGTTCCTCTGGCAACTGGACGGTTGCTGGGTTGATCCCCAGCTCCTGCTGGGCTTTGTCTTTGTGTCCTTGGGCAAGACAATTCACCCAACTTGACTGTGTGTGAATGTTGGTGGTGGTCAGAGGGGCTGATGGGGCAAAATGGCAGCCTAGCTTCTGTCAGACTGCCCCAGATCAGCTGTGACTACAGACGTAGTTTATCACCACCAGAGTGTGAGTGAGTGAATAATGGAGCTTCTGTAAAGTGCTTTGTATGTCCGGAAAAGCTCTATATAAATCTAATCCATTATTATTATTATTATTATTATTATTATTATTATTATTATTATTATTATTATTATTATACAGTTTCAGGCAGTTCATGCATTTTGTTATTTTATTGCGTTCTATTGATCATGTTTTAAATATATAGCAGTAAAACCAATATTCTGTGTATATCTGGTATTTGTCTTTTCTTTTTTTATACTTAACCGTATTTCAATAAGCGGAGTTGAAGGTTGAGCCTGCTTTAGTGCCCCTGACATCTATATATCCTGTACAAAACATGGAAAATTAAATATGACTATTATCATAATATTTTTATGTTTTTTATACCCTGTTAAACATTTTTTACTAAATCAAACACACACAGAATCCCAGAATGAATGCAGAAATTGATTACTTACAATGTTTGACTTTGTCAATGACAAGAACACAAACTATCGACCAATAAAAGTGCAGGAAGTTTTTTACACCTTCACTGTTCTTTAACATTCACCATGATCAAAATCAAATTAGCAGCATCTTTCTTTTATATTTTCCAGAAACAAACACTAAATATTTCTAGCTAAATCTTTAGACAAATAGACAAACTTGATGAGAAAAAGGTTTAAAAAACAATAATAATCAAACTTTATATTACTTTTGTAATTTAAATATATTACAAAAACTCAAAACCCATTTTTGGATTTAGTTCATGCTACTGAATGACAATATTACCCACCAGTAGGTATATGATAATCAGGGATGCACATCATTTTGTCATTGAGTTACTCAAGGAAGGACCTGGCACCATGTCTGGTTATGACACTTACGTTCTCGCTGTGAGTTCCTCTCACAGAACATTGTGTGTGGGGATTCAGGCGACAAGCTTTCACAGTCGTATGAGCGCTCCTTCTCAGCGCTCCTTCTCAGGACTCCTTCTCAGGACTCCTTCTCAGGACTCCTTCTCAGGACTCCTTCTCAGGACTCCTTCTCAGGACTCCTTCTCAGCGCTCCTTCTCAGCGCTCCTTCTCAGCGCTCCTTCTCAGGACTCCTTCTCAGCGCTCCTTCTCAGGACTCCTTCTCAGCGCTCCTTCTCAGGACTCCTTCTCAGGACTCCTTCTCAGCGCTCCTTCTCAGGACTCCTTCTCAGGACTCCTTCTCAGGACTCCTTCTCAGGACTCCTTCTCGGCGCTCCTTCTCGGCACCACAACAGGATGTGAAACTTACGAGCCCCTCAGATTGCGCTGCACCTTGTCAAGTAAAAACGTATTCTGACTCGTGTACATAAACTAATTATCTGATGGACTTACTTTCTTTCATGCTGCACATGAAAGAATAGAAGGGCAGAAATTAAAGATTTATCCTTCAAATAAATAAATAAATAAGTAAACAATCCATGGAAACACGATGCCTAAACTCTCACAGGAACACTGGTACAGGTTTAGATTTCCTTCCAAACAACGAAGAAGGTGAATTGCCTCACTTCCTGTGTGCTGGAAAAGCTTTTCCTTAAATACTCTGGCTAGAATATGTCACTTAGGGAAGAAAAAAAAAAAAATTTCTTGCTAACAGAAAAAGCCCGTAAGGCTTTAGCTGCATTCCTTATTTTCTTCCCCTTCCATACTCCACCCCCACCTCACACCTTGTATACCTTTCTGTGCTTTTTTAAATTATTCTTTTTCAAATCCTTTTTACTCATTTTTTTCTCACCTGTATTTTTCTCCTCCACCAGAAGCTGCAGACAAAAGATGCCTGGAAAGTTCTCTGAGTAGGAATAGTTGAACACAATTATGTTTTTCTTGCGTGTAGACACCTGCAGCTTCTAATCTCCATAACAAATGCACACAAGGCACATTAGAATGCACTGGAAATCTAATTTACACAATTATCCACAGACGATGCAACCAACATATTGAGCTCATTCATAAGCAGCTTGTTTTTTACTGGTACACTCGTCCTTTCATCCTTGCCCTTTTGTCTTTCATGGATTTTTCCCATAAGGCATCTGGCTTTGGGTAAATACACAACTAAAAGATGGACAGATAGAAAAGGAGAGAAATAATGAGAGGTGAAAGACTTTTGTGGGAGATAAAGTTACCCACAAGTGACATCACTCAGTGCAAGTGGAGCCTCTAGAAACAGGAAGTAGTCCTCTTAATGGAGCAAGGCGCATGGTTAGTAAGATCAGGAGAGACATTGCTGTTGATCAGTGACACACTATCAGCTATGCTTTGAGTAATTAAAGCAACTTTTGCTCAAAAAAGTCATAGTGAGAATATTGTATTACCTTTTTGATTTAAATAACTGAAAATGTGTTGCCAGTCTACAGCAGTGTCTCTCTCAATCTGACTAGATGAGTCAGAGAACTGCTTCCTGTTTCTAGACTCCACCTGCACTGAGTGATGTCACTTGTGGGTGTGGTCCTTCCTTGATAAAAACACTGTTAAAACATCATGTCAAAATGACTGAAAGAACAAGAATTTTAAATATCAGAAAATTAGCTGCCAAGTCTTCCAAAATCTGCAACAGTGTCTCTCCTGATCTAAACTGTAGACAGTAAGTGCATTATATTTCTGTTATCATTATAGATAATGTAATTTTAGAAGCTAAGGGTGAAGCTACCAGTGTATCAGCTGTGTTTGTGTGTAGAGGTGAATGTCTATTTTCATGTACGTTTGCTGTGTGTGTGTATGGGTAAATGGGAAAAGGTATGCTCAAATATTCTGTATGTAAAGGTATAAGTGGGAAAAAGCTTTTGCTTCTTCCTGCTCCCTTCGAACATATCAATTATATATACACATGTATATGTATGTATGTGTGTATATGTACATATGTTTGTGTATACATATATATGTGTGTATGTGTATACATATGTGTGTGTGTGTGCGTATATATATGTTCAAATAAATCATTCATTCATTCATTCATTCATTCATTCATTCATTCATTCATTCATTCATTCATTCATTCGTAAATCATTCACTCATTCATCAGCAAACAGGTGGCTAAGAAGAAAAAAAAAAACTCCATAACCCTCTCATTGAAGGCTGAAGGCTGGTTAGGAATGGTGGTTGGTTGAGAGGATGATGGACAGTGCCCATAGATGATGGACAGTGCCCAAAAAAACTTTTAATAAAGTGTTTTAAAGTTTCCTTTATTCTTCAGAATGTTGAGGCCAAATGTGAGCCTCCTGCTGTGCGACACTTGTAGACTACCCTTGCTTGATGTAGATTTTGTAACACCATATCACAGCTTTATCACATTGTTTGTATTAATTGAAATTCTGAATATTTTTCCCAAACAAACACTACACCAGCCATGAGTATTGCTTCAGTCAGAGGACTACTTCTACAAATTCTGCTGAACTTAAGTGATGTAATCGGTGAGTGTAATCCTTGTTATAGATTGATAACTACACACATCAAAATGACCAAAACATCCCATTAATATTCTATAAATATAGATGCTACTTCCTCTTGATGTAAGTTTGTTTATTTAAATAAATTTTTCAGAAGTTTCAGTGACTCCTCCAGCATTTTGCAGCAAAGTTTATTGTGATTAATTCATTTGAGCCATTTAGCACATCGCTGCTCTTTGCATCTCTGTGTTAATTTACATTACGTTCTTGCCTCATCAGGCCGCATTCGCATCACTGTTCTAAATTAGACCAAAAAGACTTCCCCACTTCTAAACTGAGTCATTTTCTCACCACATTTTCTGGCTCAGTGTCACAGTAGATGTGAACTCTTAACACTGAGAAAGTTGTGAAACAAACATCTTGCCAGGAAGTTTCCTAATTATGTGAGGTTAAGACCTCATGGTGATCTCCTGGCTTCACTACAGCATCGTCTTCATAATTGTTTTCATTAGTGGAGTTCTGTGTGGAAATAGAGTCAGAAAACAGGAGCTCAGATCAAAAGATTTACTCAACACTTTTCTGTTCCAGCAAGTAGTAGATTTGTGGGCCGTGTCTGAAGCATGGGGAAAAAAAATCTATTTATTTTTAGTTTAACCTGGCTGGGATTTAATTCTGACATAGAAAAAACAAGCTGGAGGTCAGTGGAGAGAAGACAAGATGGAACTTTTATGAGCCACAAGTGTGCAGAAAAAACTAAATGTAGCATCAGACGTTGTCCTCAAAGGAGTTTACTAAATATCTAAAATGTTCACAAGGGTTCTCACGTTCCTTTCAGAAGAACCTCCTCCTGTTTGCGTCTCTGTGTTTTCTTCAGTAGATTTTGACACCTGATGGATGTCATTTTGTAGTTGGTGTGACTAAACACAAAAAGGCAAATATTGAAAAAATTATTATTAAGTAAAATTTACTTATTGATCGCCTTTTACAGATATAGAGATATCACAAAGCTCTGAACAATACAGGTAAAATCAGGACAAAACATTATAAACAAGGGAAATGTACCAGTAATTAAAACAACAGTAAAGACAAAAGTATCAACAAAATCAAATATATCTACAAATTCAATTAGAAAAACCTGGTTGGATCAGTAAGTGTTCTGCTGGTTTTTGAAAACTTCCACAGAGTCAGAAAAACAGAGTTTCAGAGTCAAACTGTTCCACAGTCTAAGGGCCAGAGCCTGAAAGGTCCTGTCCCTTTTAGTTTTTAGTTTATTGTGAGGAACAGGCTTCAGGTTTTGAGGTAGGGGTCAAAGGTTACGTGAGGATAGAAGCTGAGATAGGAGCCTGTGAGCACAAGTAAACAGATTCTAACTTCTATCTACAGGGATCCAGTGTAAAGACTAAAATACAACCATCATTTAAATAAAAATAAAAAATCAACAAAAACCCAAATATGTTTATTCAACTGAACCCTGTCAATGATCTGATATAGGAGAGTCACATTCAACCAATAATGATTTTTTTCATGCAATAAAAAACCTTGAGATTCCTGTCCTTGGTTGCCAAGTCTGTTTATCCTAACTTTTATCCTAGCTTTTTTATTGCCTTGAAAATATGTCTAGTCACAGGTTGTGGTTTGAGGCTTGTTTAGAAAGAGCAGTATCTTATAGGCTTGTCATGTCTCCTGTCCTCTAAACCTATAGAACTAATTAGTGTGGTCACAGCATCCATCAACAACAGCAAAGCAAAGGCATCAAGGCACTCACACTCTGCCTCTCATTGGCTAGTAATGGCTGCCTATACTGGTTGGATTGGTTAGTCCACTCAGTCATCCTGCAGAATATCTCCTTGTACAGGTAACACCATCCAACTCAATGGAACCAATGGGTGAGTGAACAAATTAACAATCCTAGAAAAGAAGTCAGCAAAATATAGAGCAATGTCTGACAGAAACTGGAGAAAAAGGACTATACTGTAATAAATGACTGAGTGACTGTTGAAAGATTCAGGAGGATGTTTTGAGTTAAACGGCCAACAAGAGGTTTTGTTAACTTAAGTAATTTCTTTGCACTTTGTTGAAGTTTTATGAGATGAGCTAGGCCCCTGGTAAAGTTTGAATAGGAACCCCAAGGTCCAACATGTAAACCTAGAGACTATATTAAAGACTAAATTAAAGCTTAAGGGACAATATAGTACTTCTCCCAAATGCCCATTTATGACTGTGAATTATATATCCCAATTTATTTTCAATAATAATAAGGACACTGGTTTACACAAGTTCAGAAAAGGCGGGAAGACTAGCATATATGTCCGCAGTATCTCAAATATTAAAGCGGCTCTCTGGAGCATTTTTCTCTGTATCAAAGTTTTCTAAATGTTTTAAATGATATTTCAGGTCTAAACTATGATCTATGGGTTGAGTTCCACAACATCTGTCATTCTGATGAAGACCCTCCTTCCTCCTAGAGACCCCTTTCCATTATTTCTTGCCGCTGACATTTTTCAGCCAATGAAATTCAAATGTCTGCATTCTCTTAACATGCACGCGCATCGACCAAACCTGTACCAGTAGGGGGCGCTGTTGTACAGGACGCTTCGTGTGTTTCTCTGTTTGCGTCTCAGCCTCACGGGTCATTTCTACTAAAAACCTACCCATTCTCCAGCTAAAGACGGATTTATTTTTATTTTTAAACCTTTCACCTCACAGAATGGCAAGGCTTGACAGGATTACGCGTTTATTTTGGTCAGAAAGTTCATCCAGGGCCGAGTCAAGTTCAGCTTCAGAGTCCAGCAGCAGCTCTCTGCTAACAGAGCTAATATCAGAAGCAGCAGGGACAGAGAGGGCTCATCAGACCCTCGTAGTATTGTTGGAATAAGATTGTGAACTGTGAGTGATTAAACCCAACACAATGAGCTGTACAGTTCATGCCCGCGACGTATATGTGCCGTGTGCACGCGCGCACACGCGACCGGACGCGCGTGTCGAGATGTTTTGAGGAGGAGCCTTTGGACGCTAGATTCAAAAACTGCTCTCTTGATGAAATCCTCCAGATTGCTGCTTTAAGTGTCCAGTTGTTTAGCTTTGATGGGACATGTGATAAAAAGTCTATTAAGATGTTCCAGTCAAATCCCCCATCTTCCAAAGTTGGTAGAAGATTGATGTGTTCTACACATGGAATACCAGTCTCTCTCAGACAACAGAATGATGTCTTTTTCCCCTCACAACTACATAATGAAATAGAACCACCATTTAGATGCAATTTTCCTCCTGATGGTGATGTTTTTAGTTGTGTTACTTTCTTCATGTCACTATGTTACCAGCTCCTCTGACTATGTTTATAATGTCTGCTCATTCACTACATAGTGAGTCAGTGTAGTAGTTTTCAGAATCCTAATTTGTCATGTGGTACAATAAAAGTAGTGTACATACGTTCATAGCATTGGTGGAAATAGACCACAATGCACTGCGACCTGATCCAACAGCATGCTAACACTATCAGCTCATAATAAAGTGATTTTCTGACTTTAAAATTCAGATGATTTTTCTAACCCTACCCCTGTGCTTTAAAGTCTCGTCTCCTGCTCTGTTGAAGCTGCAGGACTTGACATACCCCCTGTCTCTGGTCAGCCTCTCACAGCTGCCTCTCGTCTGCTAATTAACACATTCAGACATTAAACCTACAGGTGTTAGCTCGTTGTCAGATCCTACTGCTTAACTTCTTATTCCACTAAGGGTCACAGGCTGTTCCCAGCAGTCACAGGGTGAGAGGTGGGAGACACCCTGCACATGAGACCATTTAGCAAAGCCACTTACTGTAAGTTAACACACCTGCTTTTGGTCTGTGGGAGGAAGATGTACCCAGAGGAATTTCACACTGATGGGGAGAACATGGAAACTCCATTCAGAAAGGACACAGCTGGGAATCGAACCTGCAACCTTCTTGCTGTAAGATAAATTTGCTATCAACTGCACCATCATCCATATCCTGTTTTAACCTTTTAAGTTCTGTCTTTTTGTTTCCTTCATGTCTGTCCAGTTTCTGTTTTTGGTTCGCTCCATATGTTCCAAAATGTCCGAACAACTTTATCTCTGGAGAGAGACTCGCTATAAATCAAACACGTGGGAATCGACAATGATCTTTCTGCCCAGTGTATCTGAGTAAATAAAAATAATCATGTCATCAATATGAGTTAGCTTTAGAATAATGTAGTAAAACAGAATGAACCTGGATGCCATTTTAAAAAGCTACGGTAGGTTGGAATACTTGGAAAAGTTCAGCTTTTCATTTTTTTAAAAAGAGATTGTATGTTGTTGGAGCCATTTCTAAAGTGACAACTGAAAACCTAACATTTAAAATTCATATTTTTTTTACAATCTTATATGGTTACTTGTTATTTTCTTCTATTTTAAAAACAGCCTTAGTCTGTCCCTGTGTTTAAAAATACAATCAAAAAAGATGTTTTTCTAAAGAGGAACTGAAACTGAAGGAGCATAAGGTGTATTTTTCTGTGTGTGTGTGTGTGTGTGTGTGTGTGTGTGTGTTGGCTCTATCACAAGATCTCATTTTGCAGTCTGTTGCAGCATCTTGCTGTGGAGTCTATTAGGAGTCATTTATTTGAGCTGTATGACAGATTGATGTTAATTGTAGCTCTGAATCTATTTACTGTCAAGAGAAGGAGACAGACCAGCAGAGGAAGAGGAGGAGAAGCATGAATCCAGATTTCCAGACTAAGCAAAAATCAGTTTCTTCCATTCAGGATATGTAGGCAAAACCCTAAAAAAATGTGTCCTCTGACCAGAGCAATACTCTACAGAGACACTGCAGAACTAATGTTGGGATATTAAAAACAACTCTTGCTACAAAAGAAGCCACGCTGACATGTGAGACCATTTCCAGTCCATGGTGTTGATGCTGCAGCAGCACTTAGTTTCATAGTATTTCAGATCATGTTGGATAAAACTCAAATAAGTGTATCGTGCAAAATTATTGAGACTTACTCTTCAATAAAAAAACAAACTCTTAATTATTAGTCACCAATCTGCAGCAATGTTCCCCCCAGACTGATTACCCAGGAGTATTGCTCTGTCAGAGGACTACTTCCTGTTTCTAGAGGTTTTGTTCACTTTGAGTGATGTCACCAGTGGGTGTGGTCCTTCCTGTAGATAAATAACTGATAGAACGCCATGTCAAATTGACCCAAACATCCTTTTAGGTCACAAAGATTAAAAGTTCTATTAAAGCTAGAGACGTCATCCTGATATGAACTATTTTGCCTTTTCTAATTGCATATTTGATCTTTTGTAACAATTTTAGAACGAAAACTGATGCCAGTGGGTCTTCATGTGTCACCATGCAAATTTCACCTATTAGCAGTAGAAAAGGGAAAGTGGAAACAAGCTCAAGTCTCTGGTTGAAAAATCACAGCTTGGATTCCCATTTTTTAGTAAGAAAAAAATAAATGAATAAATAAATAAATAAATAAAATGAACTGCAATTAAATGTAGCTCCAATTGTCACTTGATGCAACTTTGCCCTTTTATGAGTTTATTGCAAAATATTAAAGGTACATATTTAAATACCAGAGTTTGATCTTGTATTTCAAGTCAAAACCTTTAAAACTGTTTATAGCTGAGAACACTTAGAAGATAATTAACTCCTGAGTGGCATCAGTTTATTTTTCTTTAAGTAAACTTCATTTTGTTTGCTATTAGAACTTTACACAGCCTAGAAGTTTCTAGAACATCATATTTAGTTTGACACAAACTAATTGAAAATAGGGTCACATTTTAAGTAGCAAAAAGCACAAAAGATAATACATTAATATTTCACTTTTCTGCCAAACTGAGTAAAATTTTTCATGATGTTACTATTCTTTATTTTTCCACTCTGAAAGAAGCACTTTTTGAACTTTTCATCCCTCTTTTATGCTTTGGAGGGTTTGGATGAGTGAGCCAGCGTGCAAATGCATGAAATCATCTGAATGCTGAGGGCAAGAAATTCTATAATGCGCCATCTGCAATGAGGATAAATGGTTCTTATTATCTCTCTGGGTTGCATCTCTCAGTTAAGGAGTTGTCCCTAAAGTCGAGCCTACGAGCTGATTCCACCCCCTCCTGCACGAAAGCCTCTCAGGGGCTTTAAACTTTAAGTGCACATAAGTACAGCCATCTTGCAGAGGTTTAATGTGATGAGGATTTGTATGAATTTTAAGATGTTTAAACTTATCAGGTGTCTGTATTCCTAGTATTGCTGGAGTGCATCAGTCTTCTTATGAATGTCTTTCTTCATGTATTTGAATGTAGAATGTGATTATTCTGTCTTTCCCATGTGTCCACTGCTGCTGTTCTTTGCCTAAATACCTGCATATACAATGATGGAAGTGGCTGCCTTCCAATACATTTACCCAGTCCAGAATGCATGGTCAGGTGGTCTCATTAATCTCAGTAAAGTCCTTCCTATTGATTTGTTTCAGCCAGAGAGCACAATTTGGGAAGCAGAGATAAGCCTACAATTCAGAGTTCACTTATAAAGTCTAAACAAATATGAAATCAAGTCAAACATTTTAGGGGTAATTACGGTATTTAGCTCATAAACACATAAAGTCTCTATTGTATGTGCACACATTTCCAAGCTCTTAGTGAACAAGTTGGGTCAACAGTTTAGTCAAATCTGAATGTCAATAAAATCTGGCTGAGTTACCTCAGAACCTTTGGTAATTATTTATCCAGCATCTGGTGATGAGCAGTACCAGGTGATTTATATTTCACAGGATGAATTCATCAATGAAGATGACTTCAGTATCCTGTCATCAGTCCCGTCTCACTCTGATGGTTTGGGATTTTGTCATTTGGTTCAAGCATTTTCTTTACTCCAATGCTGAGAGCTGGTGACATTATCCAGAGGTCATTGGGCAAGAGACAGAATTACACATGGACGGGTTATCAGTCCATGGTCACATGCACACACACCTGGGACAATGTAGGATGAGGATCGCCAAATAAACTGGTTTGTTGTGGTGAAAAGTTGGAAGAAAGAAAAGCTGGTCCACATTCTAGGAGGGAACAAGATTAAAAATACAGGTGGTTGAAATGACTCTGCAGGGTGGCTCAGCCGAGGAGCTCAGACATCATTGAGAAACCAGTTTAGTTTGTTCTGATGCATTATGGAAGCCTCCCAGGAGAGAATTGTTGGGCAGGTGCTTCTGACAGGAGGCCCCATGATTGACCCAGGATACTCTGGAGGGATTATGTATCTAGGCTGGCCTGTGAACACCTTGGGGCCCCATCAGAGAAGCTGGCCGAAATGGATGGCAAGAGTCTGGGTTTCCCTGCTTGGTGCTGCTGCTGCTCCATGACTCGAATAAGTGGATGGCAATGAATACGAGTACAATCAACTAAATATGTACGTTTTGGACAATGTGCAGAAACCAGAGTAATGAAAACCTACATGCACAAAGGAGATCAGGCAATTTTTATACACAGATACCCCAACTGAGAGTTGAACCCTGGACTTGCATGCTGTGAGGCAACAATGTTGACCAACTGCACCACAGCCCTGATTTAAAATCAGTGATAAATTAATGATGAGCTGGAAGAATCATGAACTAATTCATGAAATAACCTTTATCTAATGATGGAAGAGTGAATACTATTTTTTCAAGGCCTTATCTTTAGAAAACCCTCATCCCAGCCACTTCACCCTCGACTGAGAGCCTCCCCAGTACGAGCTGAAGGTCAGAGCTTGATGGAGCTAAGAGGACACATCATCTTCAAAAAACAGAGATGAGATCCTCCTGCCAACAAACCCAACACCCTCCACACCACAAACCTATCCATAAAAGTTATGAACAGAACCAGGAACAAAGAGCAGCCCTGGTGGAGTCCAACTCTCAGCGGGAAAAAGTCAGACTTTCTGCCAGCTATGTGGACCAGACTTTTGCTCTTTTGGTACATGGATTAAATGGCATACTCAACATATGCCAAGTCAAACAGTAAGAAAATAATTTCTCTCTACCAAGGTCGATTATCAAACCTATGTGAAAGTCAAAGGTGTGTAAAAACACTGCAGTTCTTGATAAATGAGCAGAAAAGGTCAATTAAATAATTGTAGAAGCATCAGGAATGCAACCTGCATCTTTTGAGTAAATTCTGTAATTAACTGACAGACCTCCTATCACTTCAAATTGATGCGTCTAGTCTGATTTCTTTGACAATAATGACAACATATCTTGAAAATCACAGGAACCTAAATTAGAGCTGAAAGAGAGGAAGAACATTAGAAAGAAGGCAGAAAGTAAAGTTGAGGAAAGAGGTGTTGAACAGGAAAGAGGTTCTGTCTGTTTCATCCTGTAATGAGTTTCCTCTTCATTGTGCCACCATGGGTTCAGTTCCAGCTGCTGGCTGACCTTTAATCACCACCTCATGTTTCAGCTGCAGATAACGTTCATCCACCCAGAGTGGTGATAAGAACAGAAGAATAGCAGCTCACATGGGAAGATTTGCAATAAAACCTCAGTTATATTTTAATTTCTTGTCACATTTTAGATTTCTAAAACCATATCTAGACATCTTTAATAAATGTATTATTCATATCCCTGCAAGAGATAAACCTGCTTCCTGTCACTATCATGCTGAATACCGGTACTTTATATTTTATATATTTATTTTAAACAAGAAACCGAGAGGTTTTATGTGTTAAGATGAGACTTTCCTACAGCTTTAACTGCAGTGACTAATATAGTTACTAAACCGCTGTAATCTTTCCATGGAGGTTTTGTGCAAAACCCTCTACCCCCATTACATATATTGGGGAACCCACTGTGTTCTTAATGCACACCTGGAGTTGTCATGTCCTGGTGCCTGCAGGCAGTCTGTGTTTCTCCCACAGGGCGTGGCAGGCGGATCCTCTCCAGCTGCAGCTCATCACCATCAGAGGAGGACCTTTATAAGGAGCAGATCAACAGAGGGATGACGCCAGTCTTTTCCACCTCACCAGTGGTAAACTCAGATCCTCTTGTAGAAGTAGTTTGCCTTTGACTTTTATAATGATTTACTCTTGTTCCTCCAGTCTATCCACCTGGCGTCATCCACCTCAAGATCCTCCAGAGTCCTCCTCAGTCTCCTGTCCGCCCGGTCTGCCTGTCCCCCTGCCAGCCAGCTGCCTCCACTCCATTCATCCTCCAGCAACCTCTCACCACCTCTCCAATCTCACCACCGCTCCAACCATCCTCACCCAGGACAGACAAAACCTCCCCAAGATCCCTACCGTCATCTTACCAGTAAGACCTCCACTCAAAACTCATCTCGGCACGTTATGATCATCTTCATATACTCACTCTCCTCTCAGTGAAGCCTCCTGTAATCCGGATCCCCCCGGATCCACCTTCACACCACCAAACCTTATAAATAAAAACATTATTTTACTTGCCTCCTGTTCCGACTGTTGTGTTGCTCCAGGATCCTTACAAAACCTCAGAATATGACAGGAGTCCTCATCCAGACCCTGCAAAGATCATCCATGTTCATTTTTTGTATTAAAATAGTTTGAGTGCATTGACTCTAAATATCTGCCAGACACTTTACATTCCTGTATCTTACAATAAGAAGAAATGAAAATATTTCTTAAAATAACTTTGCAGAAATGTGCCAATGTGTTGCTGGAGCCACAGCCAAGCCAGCTCTGTGGCCTCAATCGGAGATTGAAGAAAATTGAAGGTTATTTTTCCCACAAACTGGTAATATTTACTCCAAGAAAACATGAACAGGTAAAATATCAACACCCTCTACATAACATCAGGGGTAACAGAATGTCTGACAAGTTTTATATTATCTCGTCACATTTAGTTTAGTATTTTTTTCACATCTTGGTATTCTTCACCAAAACCCAAACAAACTGCCATCTTGTGACTTCGCTCTCCTTTTTTGTTCAAATCCATAAAGTTTTTTATGGAGGCTGAAGGAAAAGCGCTGCTGCCACGATGACAAGTGAAGAATAGACTATAGAGCTCATTGTCAAAATATCCCTTTGGTGCGAGTCCTTACAGGCAGCCGCTCTGAGAAGAATACATTACTTCTGTAAGTGGTAGTTCAGACGGATAAGACGACAAGTATAAGGATAATGTGGGAGGGAGAAATCACTCTTAAAAGCATTTTCATTGGCACATATACAATATGTTGCTGCTGCCTTAGCTCAAATGCTGCTGAATTGAAGCGATTTGAAGTGATGTGGGCTGTGACCACTTCAGGAAACCAGAAGTTTCTTTCTTCCTGTTTGCATTGACTGAACAGTAAAAATACACATTTTGTTTCTTCTTATAGAATCTGTAATGAAAGAGGGACTTGTGAATCCTGTCAGCCTCTGAATTTCCTGCTGCTGAGTGATTACTCCACTTTGATCTGAATGAAAACATCTCAGGAGCACTTGAATGGACAACCATGTGGAGAAATGGCTCGCCACTGGGAGCTGAAGCTCATCTTCAAACTCTTCCCAAGTGAAAGCAAAAACATCAACTACAGGCAAATTTATTTGGGCATTTCTGTTCCTCGGATGTAGAACCCTGTTAGGAATTTTTGGGACACTATAAAATGTGAGGAAGTGTATTTTATCCTAACAATCATCAGTCCCAGGCAGTGTATGAGGCATCTCTTTTTAGTGCACAGCTGCATGAAAGCATTATTGATTTTTCTCTGTGTGTTCTGACTACATTTTAAATAGATATGTGTGGTTTTTATTATCACCAGCATCCAAAGGATGGGTGCTGATATCTGTTTCACTCTTTTTTTTTTTTTTTTAGAAAAGATTCACATTAATTGATTTGATGTAACCTGGTGACATTTTTGTTAATCCAAAGTGAGGCGAAGTGTCTGAATAACATTTAAAAAAAACAAATTCACATTTGGTAACTTAAAAAAATTCTATGCAGAAAACCTTAAACATTAAAAATTCAGTTTGGTAATGGACATCCATCCATCCATCTTCTGAAACTGCTTAGTCCTCCACAGAGGGTCGCGGGGGAGCTGGTGCCTATCTCCAGCGGTCAAGGGGCGAGAGGCGGGGACATGTCATAAAATAAGTTCATTATGTTCCCTAGACTGAAACATTGCAGTTAAATTATTTTAAATTTTGCCCAAAAAGCACAGAAATGAGATCTTTAAATCATTACAATCAAGTGAACACAGTCTGGGTTTAGCTCCCATCAAACTGGAAAAATGAGCATAAACTGAGAGCAGGATAAAGTCATGAAGGTAAAAACAGTAAAAAAAGAAATGATGAAAATACAAGGGAATAAAAACAAAACCATAGCTTTATAAATTTTGTTTAATCTTTCTCTGCTTTCTAATTTCTGTAGAGCAATCTTAAACTGACTCTGTTCTTTCCTCTACTCTCTGCCTCCTCCATGGCTCAGAGTGTGTTGTTCTCTGAAGTGCGGTGGAAACAGGGCGAGCTCATGAAAGACTGAAGGTTTCTGTGGAATCCTGATTGCTGTGTCTGTCTGCTGCCGTTTCCTCCACAACAAATTTGTGCTTGGAGTTTGAATCAAATCCATCACAGCTGAACAGAGTTTAGTGTAAATTCTGTTTTGTTGCAGACAAAAGGTTTGGTGAAGGAGCCACGGGATGTTCGCTGCAGTAGCTTGTAGTGAGAAACGTGTTGATTTGACAGGATGCAGACTGTGAATACAGATTTCTAAGTTTGACAAGCAGTTAAAAACCTCACTAGATTACCTAATAAATCATAATCTGCATCTTTTTAAAAAAGATCCTGAAACATCCCTATTAGCTTAAATCAACATGACAGTTTAAAGCTCTTTGTCCCAATCGTAGGACATAACTCCACTGTGTTGTCGTGATAAAAAGACTGGCAAAGGCATAATACACCAAAAACATCAGCAAGGTTGGAAACAACCTTTCCATAATCTCCCCATCCCTCTCACTAGAATACCTCATTGTAAAAATCCTGTGTACCCCTGCATACAAACAACAAGAATAAACCACAAAATATGAACAGTTCACCTGCTGGGGCCTGACATTTCCTCCTGGTCTGCATGGACATGAATTGCACACCCATAGGGCTAATCAAAGATCTCCATGGATCGCTGTAGAGGATATTGCCAGGGTTTTAACTTTTGCCTCAGACAAACTTCTCAGGTTGATTACTTGTTTGTCCTTCGTCTTCCACTGCATCAGTCCCTAAACATCAGCATTGCTGATCTGTCTCATCTGAAAAAACTTTGCAGCTGCCGTGACAGTTTTTTTGAGTGAAGCCAACAAGGTCATGCATCAAGAGAAAATGGCTCATCAATCTGTCAGAATGACAGATGGCCTTCAGAATTTGTTTAAAAAACAGTCAATGATGAAAAAGATTCAGTGAATGCGACCACTGGCTCAGAGACCCTGCTCACGTTGAGTAACGTCACCGGTGGGTGTGGTTCTCACTCAGTGCGTTTACATGCACATCTAAGTCGAGCTACAGTAGGTCGGAGTCAATCTTATGTTAATAACTGGGAGTCTTTATCCTAGTTTAGACATGTCTGTTAGAAAACCCAACTCTCAAATGAGGTTCGCTCCACTCCGCTACAATAGGTGGTGACATGCGCCCTTTCATGTCGGCGTTCTGTCGATTGTTTTCTTAGTATTTAAAAACTCTTGTTTTAAATGCTTCCATCAGACACGATTTTGCTCAGTCGTCTTCGTGTACCCAGCGCTGGCAAGCTGTTTGCTTGTTTTTGCTGCTCTCGTCTTTTACCTCTACTGATTTGTTTGTAATCCCACTTCCGCGATCTCGTCACTCCTGGAGGAGGAGCGTCCAGCTGGCATTAGCTCGGCTGAGCCATTTACATGCAGACAAAATCAAGCTACACCTGCATTACCTGGGTGCTTTAGCTCGATTAGATCCAGTTCAACTTCAGCCAGACTAACATGTTTACATGCAGTTGAAAACCAGACTTCAGTTGATTTAAGGCAATAATTGGGTTTTCTAAAGTCCATGTAAACACACTGACTGTATATAAATGACTGATGGAACGCCACTTTAAAATGACCAAAAGATAATTTTTAAGTCCCAGAAGATTCACACTAAATGTCACTCAGCCAATAAAAACTACTTTTAGGTTCAAAGATTTTTTATTAAACCAGAGTAATGTTACAGTTCTGAGCACATTCATCTACTAATGACAAACCATTAGCAGCTAACTGCAAAATTAAGCTTTGAAGTTTTGAGCAAAGTAGGAGGAACTTACTGGGAATTACTTTTAGATTTTGAATTGGCACCAATTTTAAAGACATGGTGTATGCAAAACTACCATGAAGATGAACAGAATTTCCTCAACAGTCTGATGCCTTTTCACATTTTTCTGCTAATATACAAAAAATAAACCAGATAAATCTGATGCAACATCAGGTAAGCTGTGTAAGTGCTCTCTAGCCATGTTTATTTTTAGCTTACGATGAATCATTGAAACTAAAGGAATACAACTTATAAACCACTCAGAAGTATCACAATAAACTGAGTGTTTGTTTAAAATGGTTTTCAAGTTTTGTGGATGTTAGAGTTTAGAGAATACATGGTGACGCAGTTGGTAGCACTGTTGCCTTGCAGCAAGAAGTTTGCAGGTTTGATTCGCGGCTGCAGCGTTTCTACATGGAGTTAGCATGTTCTCTCCATGCATGCGTGCGTTTGCTTTCACAGATCACAACATGTACAAAATATAGTACATGTTGTACTATATTTACTATATTTATAGTACTAAAGATAGTACAAAATATAAGTCACTAAAAGCATCAGCTAAATAAATAAACATAACAAGCATGCAAAGAATAGAGTTAAAATTACATGACTATTTTTGACGGTTTAGATTGTGTTTTTCTTTTCTTGTTCCAGTGAGTCACGTAATGTTAAAGCTAAATGACTGTAAGGAGTCGCGTCGTTTGTGTCGTAATTAGAAAACACACTTCAGGTCTGGACTTTAAACATGATTGCCATCTTTAAATGAGACATTAACTCATGATTTTCTGAGAAACGAGGAGATGACTCATTTTGATNGGTACATGGATTAAATGGCATACTCAACATATGCCAAGTCAAACAGTAAGAAAATAATTTCTCTCTACCAAGGTCGATTATCAAACCTATGTGAAAGTCAAAGGTGTGTAAAAACACTGCAGTTCTTGATAAATGAGCAGAAAAGGTCAATTAAATAATTGTAGAAGCATCAGGAATGCAACCTGCATCTTTTGAGTAAATTCTGTAATTAACTGACAGACCTCCTATCACTTCAAATTGATGCGTCTAGTCTGATTTCTTTGACAATAATGACAACATATCTTGAAAATCACAGGAACCTAAATTAGAGCTGAAAGAGAGGAAGAACATTAGAAAGAAGGCAGAAAGTAAAGTTGAGGAAAGAGGTGTTGAACAGGAAAGAGGTTCTGTCTGTTTCATCCTGTAATGAGTTTCCTCTTCATTGTGCCACCATGGGTTCAGTTCCAGCTGCTGGCTGACCTTTAATCACCACCTCATGTTTCAGCTGCAGATAACGTTCATCCACCCAGAGTGGTGATAAGAACAGAAGAATAGCAGCTCACATGGGAAGATTTGCAATAAAACCTCAGTTATATTTTAATTTCTTGTCACATTTTAGATTTCTAAAACCATATCTAGACATCTTTAATAAATGTATTATTCATATCCCTGCAAGAGATAAACCTGCTTCCTGTCACTATCATGCTGAATACCGGTACTTTATATTTTATATATTTATTTTAAACAAGAAACCGAGAGGTTTTATGTGTTAAGATGAGACTTTCCTACAGCTTTAACTGCAGTGACTAATATAGTTACTAAACCGCTGTAATCTTTCCATGGAGGTTTTGTGCAAAACCCTCTACCCCCATTACATATATTGGGGAACCCACTGTGTTCTTAATGCACACCTGGAGTTGTCATGTCCTGGTGCCTGCAGGCAGTCTGTGTTTCTCCCACAGGGCGTGGCAGGCGGATCCTCTCCAGCTGCAGCTCATCACCATCAGAGGAGGACCTTTATAAGGAGCAGATCAACAGAGGGATGACGCCAGTCTTTTCCACCTCACCAGTGGTAAACTCAGATCCTCTTGTAGAAGTAGTTTGCCTTTGACTTTTATAATGATTTACTCTTGTTCCTCCAGTCTATCCACCTGGCGTCATCCACCTCAAGATCCTCCAGAGTCCTCCTCAGTCTCCTGTCCGCCCGGTCTGCCTGTCCCCCTGCCAGCCAGCTGCCTCCACTCCATTCATCCTCCAGCAACCTCTCACCACCTCTCCAATCTCACCACCGCTCCAACCATCCTCACCCAGGACAGACAAAACCTCCCCAAGATCCCTACCGTCATCTTACCAGTAAGACCTCCACTCAAAACTCATCTCGGCACGTTATGATCATCTTCATATACTCACTCTCCTCTCAGTGAAGCCTCCTGTAATCCGGATCCCCCCGGATCCACCTTCACACCACCAAACCTTATAAATAAAAACATTATTTTACTTGCCTCCTGTTCCGACTGTTGTGTTGCTCCAGGATCCTTACAAAACCTCAGAATATGACAGGAGTCCTCATCCAGACCCTGCAAAGATCATCCATGTTCATTTTTTGTATTAAAATAGTTTGAGTGCATTGACTCTAAATATCTGCCAGACACTTTACATTCCTGTATCTTACAATAAGAAGAAATGAAAATATTTCTTAAAATAACTTTGCAGAAATGTGCCAATGTGTTGCTGGAGCCACAGCCAAGCCAGCTCTGTGGCCTCAATCGGAGATTGAAGAAAATTGAAGGTTATTTTTCCCACAAACTGGTAATATTTACTCCAAGAAAACATGAACAGGTAAAATATCAACACCCTCTACATAACATCAGGGGTAACAGAATGTCTGACAAGTTTTATATTATCTCGTCACATTTAGTTTAGTATTTTTTTCACATCTTGGTATTCTTCACCAAAACCCAAACAAACTGCCATCTTGTGACTTCGCTCTCCTTTTTTGTTCAAATCCATAAAGTTTTTTATGGAGGCTGAAGGAAAAGCGCTGCTGCCACGATGACAAGTGAAGAATAGACTATAGAGCTCATTGTCAAAATATCCCTTTGGTGCGAGTCCTTACAGGCAGCCGCTCTGAGAAGAATACATTACTTCTGTAAGTGGTAGTTCAGACGGATAAGACGACAAGTATAAGGATAATGTGGGAGGGAGAAATCACTCTTAAAAGCATTTTCATTGGCACATATACAATATGTTGCTGCTGCCTTAGCTCAAATGCTGCTGAATTGAAGCGATTTGAAGTGATGTGGGCTGTGACCACTTCAGGAAACCAGAAGTTTCTTTCTTCCTGTTTGCATTGACTGAACAGTAAAAATACACATTTTGTTTCTTCTTATAGAATCTGTAATGAAAGAGGGACTTGTGAATCCTGTCAGCCTCTGAATTTCCTGCTGCTGAGTGATTACTCCACTTTGATCTGAATGAAAACATCTCAGGAGCACTTGAATGGACAACCATGTGGAGAAATGGCTCGCCACTGGGAGCTGAAGCTCATCTTCAAACTCTTCCCAAGTGAAAGCAAAAACATCAACTACAGGCAAATTTATTTGGGCATTTCTGTTCCTCGGATGTAGAACCCTGTTAGGAATTTTTGGGACACTATAAAATGTGAGGAAGTGTATTTTATCCTAACAATCATCAGTCCCAGGCAGTGTATGAGGCATCTCTTTTTAGTGCACAGCTGCATGAAAGCATTATTGATTTTTCTCTGTGTGTTCTGACTACATTTTAAATAGATATGTGTGGTTTTTATTATCACCAGCATCCAAAGGATGGGTGCTGATATCTGTTTCACTCTTTTTTTTTTTTTTTTAGAAAAGATTCACATTAATTGATTTGATGTAACCTGGTGACATTTTTGTTAATCCAAAGTGAGGCGAAGTGTCTGAATAACATTTAAAAAAAACAAATTCACATTTGGTAACTTAAAAAAATTCTATGCAGAAAACCTTAAACATTAAAAATTCAGTTTGGTAATGGACATCCATCCATCCATCTTCTGAAACTGCTTAGTCCTCCACAGAGGGTCGCGGGGGAGCTGGTGCCTATCTCCAGCGGTCAAGGGGCGAGAGGCGGGGACATGTCATAAAATAAGTTCATTATGTTCCCTAGACTGAAACATTGCAGTTAAATTATTTTAAATTTTGCCCAAAAAGCACAGAAATGAGATCTTTAAATCATTACAATCAAGTGAACACAGTCTGGGTTTAGCTCCCATCAAACTGGAAAAATGAGCATAAACTGAGAGCAGGATAAAGTCATGAAGGTAAAAACAGTAAAAAAAGAAATGATGAAAATACAAGGGAATAAAAACAAAACCATAGCTTTATAAATTTTGTTTAATCTTTCTCTGCTTTCTAATTTCTGTAGAGCAATCTTAAACTGACTCTGTTCTTTCCTCTACTCTCTGCCTCCTCCATGGCTCAGAGTGTGTTGTTCTCTGAAGTGCGGTGGAAACAGGGCGAGCTCATGAAAGACTGAAGGTTTCTGTGGAATCCTGATTGCTGTGTCTGTCTGCTGCCGTTTCCTCCACAACAAATTTGTGCTTGGAGTTTGAATCAAATCCATCACAGCTGAACAGAGTTTAGTGTAAATTCTGTTTTGTTGCAGACAAAAGGTTTGGTGAAGGAGCCACGGGATGTTCGCTGCAGTAGCTTGTAGTGAGAAACGTGTTGATTTGACAGGATGCAGACTGTGAATACAGATTTCTAAGTTTGACAAGCAGTTAAAAACCTCACTAGATTACCTAATAAATCATAATCTGCATCTTTTTAAAAAAGATCCTGAAACATCCCTATTAGCTTAAATCAACATGACAGTTTAAAGCTCTTTGTCCCAATCGTAGGACATAACTCCACTGTGTTGTCGTGATAAAAAGACTGGCAAAGGCATAATACACCAAAAACATCAGCAAGGTTGGAAACAACCTTTCCATAATCTCCCCATCCCTCTCACTAGAATACCTCATTGTAAAAATCCTGTGTACCCCTGCATACAAACAACAAGAATAAACCACAAAATATGAACAGTTCACCTGCTGGGGCCTGACATTTCCTCCTGGTCTGCATGGACATGAATTGCACACCCATAGGGCTAATCAAAGATCTCCATGGATCGCTGTAGAGGATATTGCCAGGGTTTTAACTTTTGCCTCAGACAAACTTCTCAGGTTGATTACTTGTTTGTCCTTCGTCTTCCACTGCATCAGTCCCTAAACATCAGCATTGCTGATCTGTCTCATCTGAAAAAACTTTGCAGCTGCCGTGACAGTTTTTTTGAGTGAAGCCAACAAGGTCATGCATCAAGAGAAAATGGCTCATCAATCTGTCAGAATGACAGATGGCCTTCAGAATTTGTTTAAAAAACAGTCAATGATGAAAAAGATTCAGTGAATGCGACCACTGGCTCAGAGACCCTGCTCACGTTGAGTAACGTCACCGGTGGGTGTGGTTCTCACTCAGTGCGTTTACATGCACATCTAAGTCGAGCTACAGTAGGTCGGAGTCAATCTTATGTTAATAACTGGGAGTCTTTATCCTAGTTTAGACATGTCTGTTAGAAAACCCAACTCTCAAATGAGGTTCGCTCCACTCCGCTACAATAGGTGGTGACATGCGCCCTTTCATGTCGGCGTTCTGTCGATTGTTTTCTTAGTATTTAAAAACTCTTGTTTTAAATGCTTCCATCAGACACGATTTTGCTCAGTCGTCTTCGTGTACCCAGCGCTGGCAAGCTGTTTGCTTGTTTTTGCTGCTCTCGTCTTTTACCTCTACTGATTTGTTTGTAATCCCACTTCCGCGATCTCGTCACTCCTGGAGGAGGAGCGTCCAGCTGGCATTAGCTCGGCTGAGCCATTTACATGCAGACAAAATCAAGCTACACCTGCATTACCTGGGTGCTTTAGCTCGATTAGATCCAGTTCAACTTCAGCCAGACTAACATGTTTACATGCAGTTGAAAACCAGACTTCAGTTGATTTAAGGCAATAATTGGGTTTTCTAAAGTCCATGTAAACACACTGACTGTATATAAATGACTGATGGAACGCCACTTTAAAATGACCAAAAGATAATTTTTAAGTCCCAGAAGATTCACACTAAATGTCACTCAGCCAATAAAAACTACTTTTAGGTTCAAAGATTTTTTATTAAACCAGAGTAATGTTACAGTTCTGAGCACATTCATCTACTAATGACAAACCATTAGCAGCTAACTGCAAAATTAAGCTTTGAAGTTTTGAGCAAAGTAGGAGGAACTTACTGGGAATTACTTTTAGATTTTGAATTGGCACCAATTTTAAAGACATGGTGTATGCAAAACTACCATGAAGATGAACAGAATTTCCTCAACAGTCTGATGCCTTTTCACATTTTTCTGCTAATATACAAAAAATAAACCAGATAAATCTGATGCAACATCAGGTAAGCTGTGTAAGTGCTCTCTAGCCATGTTTATTTTTAGCTTACGATGAATCATTGAAACTAAAGGAATACAACTTATAAACCACTCAGAAGTATCACAATAAACTGAGTGTTTGTTTAAAATGGTTTTCAAGTTTTGTGGATGTTAGAGTTTAGAGAATACATGGTGACGCAGTTGGTAGCACTGTTGCCTTGCAGCAAGAAGTTTGCAGGTTTGATTCGCGGCTGCAGCGTTTCTACATGGAGTTAGCATGTTCTCTCCATGCATGCGTGCGTTTGCTTTCACAGATCACAACATGTACAAAATATAGTACATGTTGTACTATATTTACTATATTTATAGTACTAAAGATAGTACAAAATATAAGTCACTAAAAGCATCAGCTAAATAAATAAACATAACAAGCATGCAAAGAATAGAGTTAAAATTACATGACTATTTTTGACGGTTTAGATTGTGTTTTTCTTTTCTTGTTCCAGTGAGTCACGTAATGTTAAAGCTAAATGACTGTAAGGAGTCGCGTCGTTTGTGTCGTAATTAGAAAACACACTTCAGGTCTGGACTTTAAACATGATTGCCATCTTTAAATGAGACATTAACTCATGATTTTCTGAGAAACGAGGAGATGACTCATTTTGATTAAAACACAAGGGATCTGTTTATTTGTAGAAGTGGTTTAGTGGTGTCCTTTCATGCTCTGTGGGTGATTCTTTGAATAATAATGTTAAAGGTCTTTTCTCCATGGGAGCACACTCATGTATTTTTACTCACTTCTGTCTCTTTAGCTCTCCTTTCCTCGCTCTCGTGTCCTTCTGAAAATGTGAACTCTTTGGGGCTTAATGTTTGTCAGCCGTGCCTGCATGAGCCTCTTTGAGAAACTCTACTTTTGTTGTTCTCTTCAGAGTGCAGAAGCTGACTTTATTAGTAATGCCAGCCCTGTTGTTCACCGCTGAACAAATAAGAGGCTTGCAGCGGAGGCTTATCTGTCCAGCTGCACACACACACACACACGCACATGCTACACAATACAGAAAAATATGTCAACACAGACTAACAATAAGCTATAGGAGCATGCATGAAAGTAGAAATAGTCACAGAACTAATGAAGTTCTTACAACATAGACAAATTCATATATATATATATACATTTATGAGAAGTAAACACTAATTTTGGCCTCATCTAGCTTGGTGCATGTGAATAAACCTTTCAGGAAGAGCTTATCTATTTACACACACTTGTGCATACAAACATTTTTAGAGGCCTTATCTCAATCAGGATTGATAACATTGCAAAACAGAGCATGAGGAGAGGAGGGGATCTCACCATGAAAAGAGCATGTACACCTGGCTCAGGACGCTATGGAGCATCACACACAAATATTTACAAGTCCCTGAGTTACAGAGGAGATGTTCCGACCAAAAATAGGGTCTCAAGGAAATTCAGACATGACTGACAATGTTTGTTTGGTGATATGAACAGACAGAATAAAAATATCACTGACACAACGAGAGGGGTCTTAAAAGGAAAACGCATCGCTCAGTTTGCAGACAAAACAGACTCAAAGCTTTAGAGGAAAAAGTTGGATGATCATGGTAGGATCTGGTATGTCCATTAAAGTCTAACTGAAGCAGCATTAGTAAGTAGACGTTAAATTTATTCTTGATTCCGTTTCAGAGTGTGTATCTGTTTAAAAGTTATAAATAATTCCTATCGTATAGCTTTCTGAACAGCCACTGTTTGGAGAAATGACGTTTACATCCTTTACCACTAATCTGACTGCAACCAAAATGAGTTGCTGTCATCCTAAATCAGCTCCAATCTCCTACATTTTACAGCAGTTATTTTCTAAACCTTTTCACAGCTGTTCTGTTTGCATTGTGTGTTTATTTGGGCAGAAATATTTGAAAATTCCTTGGATGAAGTGCTACATTTAACTTCTGCTGGTGTTTAAATCACCACATAATTCCATGTAAATAACCATATTAGGTCAAAGTGATTGCAATTACAAAGAATTTCATTCAAGACTAAAATTAAAGCACTTTCACACCTGATTATTTTCAGCTAGAAGCCACTAGGTAGCTATTGACCTGTGGGTGACATCCTGCATCCCAGAATGCAATGCAAACCTGGCTCCAGGAAGAAGTTTGGCCTGTACTTGCAGCATACATGTAGCTGTTGTGTCAGGTCAAGGTCAAGTTCACACTATAAACAAACAGCCGTGGACTTCATCTGCAGCTGAGACCACCTTCTCCAGTCGGTCTCAGCGCGGTTACTTAGTTCCATACTAGAACGATTACTGAGTTCACACCAAACAAAGAAAACAAACCAAAGAGGGAAATGAACCAGAGCTCAATTTAAATGGTTTAAACACTGTAAGACAGACAACACCCCATTTACATTTTCTTCAGTGACAATACATTTAGGTATCTAATGCAAGATGACTGGGGCACCAAGATGCATTAGAAAATATGCAGGAGTAAGCACATTTGAATATATTCTTTAATTTCCAACCGTTCACATTTTTAAAAGCATTTCTGCAGAAACGGTTGCAGACTCCAGCTGCTTTTTACTTCAAAATGGACCTAAATATCAAAAATTCATAAATGCAATCATTTCTAACTAAATATTTGCAAGTTTTCAAACTGTACCTTTAAAAATGTGTGTTTTTATTTGACATCATGCATGTGTGTAAGTATGAACACATCAAGTGTGTGTTTCCAACAAAGTGTGCATTCTTTGATGTTCTAGGCTGGTATATCAAACAAAAGACCTTGTGGAGGCTGCATTTCCAAACTGTGTCTCTGTTTAAAGCCAGTTTAAAGATGATGACAGTCCAGTCACTCATGAAGTCAACAGGCTGGAAGCATTGTCGCACTAAATTGAATCTTTGCTGTTCAGCTTTCTGTCGTCATAGGCTGGAGAAAACCGGGAGCTCCTTTGATCCTGGCAGAGTTAGAAATCGACACCGTGTTGCAATGTTGCATATGAAGTCAGCTAGCAGCTGCTGCTGCAGGCACTGAAATTCTTCACGGTCTGTTAGAGGTGTATACCCGACTACCAAAGAGACTCAGAAGGGCAATTCTTTGTTGCTGCCATAAGAGGATTTTGGTTCGTCTTCTGCAGAAGACCACATTATGAAAAAGCAGGATTTGCGTCTTCTACAAGCCCCTGCTGCTCCGGGAGCTGCTGAGCTCATTAGAGGTGTTGGAGGAAATGCTGAGTTTGCCCCCCAGGTGGAAGGAAAGGTGCAACTGTTACAACCTGGGACACTTTGTTTAACTGCAATTCAAAACTTGTCAAATTCGCTTTCATACAATATCGCTTTTTATCAAACTTAACAAATCTTTAACTACCAGCAGATACTTTTCTGTAAGTCATAGTTGTAGAACTTGGTGTACTGGTGGCCCAATCCATAAATAATACTTGGACCCAAATACCCTATGTATCCTATGGCAACTTGCAAAACTCAGAGTCTACCCTCAGTCTCGTCAAAGTATAAGTTTTTATTTACTGTGAGACTAGTTAGAACATTCTGACAAACTCTTACACTCCATCTTGGTTCAGCAGCTTCAGTGTGATTGACAGGAAGACATGTGGTGAGACAGGCTGAGAAAGCCATCAGGGTCCTCCTCTCCTCCTTGGTGATCATTTTGCCTGAAAGACATGAGAGGAAATCTCTCAGCATTGTGAAGGATTCCTCCCAGCCCTCCATTAAACTGTGTAATCTTCTTCCATCTGGTAGAACTCTCTTTGTCTCATCTGGACCAGAGACAAATCTAGTTTGGATTCAGTATATTTTTACTATGGACAATTTCACGGTGAAGTGGTGGCAAAACCTGTTGGCAAAACTTGTGTGGCAAAACCCCCAAAAACATACAAAATGATGAGCTGATGAAACTACAGAGTTTTGAGTTTATGAATTTAATTTAAAAAAAAAAAGATGATACTAATAATAAATGATCCTTTAGTGTCCCCTTGGGGAAATAATTTGTCTGTATTGACCCATTCCTGAGGAGCAGTCAGCAGTCATTTGGGCGGTTTCTGGGGACAACTTTGAGATTCTGTATCTTTGCACTTCAGCATGTTGTCTGCTGGAACCAGGGATTGAACCACTCACCTCCTGAACAGAAGACAATAATCCTTACCTGCTGATCCAAAACTGTCCCTGTTTGAATAATAAAATAAATGTTTGATAATAAAAACACCCTCAAGTAGAAATCAGTGCTTACATTAGAAAGCTCTGTAATTTTTTACTAAAACGTTTTCTGCAAAAAAGGAACTAAAACCTAAAACTTCTGGCAGACTACCTGCAGATTTAATTTTTATAATAACATTTTATGAGGAAACATATTAGTAATGCTCTTTTGTATTATTATAATGCATTTTTTTGTTTCAGTAGACCAAGTTGCATGTAGATTTATTTTATTTTGAGTACAAATGGAAGCTATTGATGCTGAAGGTCATCTAATGTTAGCTTTTCGCTTTCCAGATTTACTCCAAAGAATAAGATGTGAGTCTGCATGTGTGTGTGTGTGTGTGCGTGTGTGCATGCATGTGTGTGTCTCAGCCTTATTATTCCAGAACAAAGCTGACTGTGTCAGAACTGTCCAAACTTTAGCTGCTAATGAACCTCATACAGCATCTGTAACTGCTTCACGCGCTGCAGATGACTCAGATGTACAAAAGGCCAACTTTTGTGTTTAATGCTTCGCCAGTGAAGGTTTACTTTTTTATTCTTTTGCCAAAATTAAAATACTAAACTTTCAGTCTCCCTTAATCCTTCCTTTATTTTTGGTTCAGATTTTGTTTGTTTGTTTGTTTATTATAGCTGTTTTGAGCCATCAGGAATCCAGTAAAATAATCTGATGCCATTGTTTTCTGGCAATATAAACACAAGCTAAAATCTTTAGGTATTAGCTCAGCATTTTAATTATTTATCATTTAATTTGAGAGAACATTGCCTTTATGGCCTTTTATAACTGTGTCTAATAACAGGTTAGTACCTACAGGGGACATATTGATCTTAACTGTGCAAAACAAGTGTTTCCTGGATGTTTGCACAGTAAAACTCTTGCATGTGAACCCTCAAAATAATAAGACCACATTTAATTAAAGGATGTCACCTGAGGTCTGATTATAAGCTATCATTCAGGACTGTAGTGGTTTAATTTGTCGAATCGAGGCATTTTAATTTGGATTCAGACCCTGTCCGTGACATTAAACAGCTCTCTTTTATCAGCCTCTAATAAATGTGCTTCCTACGTAGAGCGCGATCTCTTCTGTTCAGAGGGTCTGCATGTTTGTGCCGCCGTTTTGTCCAAGTAGGTTAAATTATTGCTAGTTTTAGCAGCTATTCCAAATTTAATGAGGGTGAAGTCTCATTAGCATGAGTTCCAAAACAGGATCAGAACGAGGGAATATCATTAGTCTGGAATTTAAAATACGTGAAACTAATCTCCTTCTGTTTCTCCTACAGCCTGTTAAGTGTTAGATATGTGAGTCTGTTGAATTTGACATATGATGCTTTGAGACTGTTTGATTCTGTTCTGAATAAAGGCTGCAAAATAAGTCAGGGATTTCATGAGATCCAACTGCAACTTCAGTGCATTTTTAATTTAAACTGGATTGTTATTGTAGGAACATAAACACTGCTGGGTTGTTTTCTACAAGGCTATGTCGTCAAGCTACTTAAAAACAAGTCTGCCACATTTCACTGAGGCATTGGAAAGTGTCCTCACTTCCTGTACCACAGTGTGGTACAGCAGCTGCTCAGCTGCAGACAGGAAGGCACTGTAGAGGGTAGTGAAGTTTGCACAGAACACCAGCAGCAATCTGCCCACAAATCTACAGCTGCAGGAGCAGAAAAAGGACCTCCAGCATCGTGATGGACCCCACCCCAACCCCCTGCCCACAGCCTATTTGTCTACCTCCCATCAGGAAGGAGTCTTTGCAGCATCAAATCTGAGTATAGGGACAGGAAGCGGTTTTATTTTTAACAATAACAATTTATAAAATTTGGAATTACTTGCTTGGCCTTTTCAGAACCAGATGACAGGTCTAAAAAAGACAGACAACCAGGTGAGTATTAACTGACAGGTGAGTCAGATCTACCCTCTCAGGGTGGTTTCTGGGATCCTCCATTGAGAGGTAGGTTTTATCACCAGCCAGTCAGCAAACTGGAACAGGTGGATTCATTGAGCACAGTGGATAAGCCTATTCACCATGGTCTGTAGGATCTACAGGCCACTGCTGTGGGGAAAACTCAGCAGGTTGGAAACCAGAAAGTATAGGATCAGAGGCTCAGATGGAGATTTAAACCATGAGTTTCTCACTGTGGTCACATGAAGGCAGGTGAGCCTCAGAGTGTGAATAAACAGTGGTTCGTTATCTAAAACTCAGAGATCATTCATCGTTTCCAGGTCAGAATCAGAGCAGACATAAATGTGTCAAACAGATCCGTGGTACAATGAGAAAAAACACAAGTCAAAAAGGTCAAGCAAGGTTCAGAGCATTGGGTAGTCAAAAAAAACCTCATGGATCCAAGGAGGAGCAGGCAGAATGGATGAGACAAAACAGGTCAGCAAATGATGGCAGAAGCATGAGCAGGAAGAGAAATCTGGTACTGAAACTGAGGAGATATGGAGCTTAAATAAAGACAGACACAGGTGAGAGATATAAGGAATCAAGACTTGAGGAGGAACATCGGTGGGTGTGACCAAGACGGTGCTGCAGACAGGCATGATGGGAACAAAACTAGACTGGACCATGACAGTTTATTGTGAGTCTTCTCTTTAAAATGTCATTTGTTGCTCTCATTGTTTTGAAGCTATTTGCTGATTCTGGGGATCAAAATGTTCTAGGTGTCTGAATTGATCAAGAAGAAAGTGGCTATAACTGTCATGACCCTGGTGTTTGATGTAGGTTAGGAACATTCTGTCCTCTCTTGTGGGGAGGATCTTCCTCCAGCTGGGTATTTACAATCTCTAATATTTAAAATACATGTAAGAAACATGTTTTCCAAGAAATTTAAACTTCACATAGGGAAAAACACCATGTTTTCACAGCACGTTTTCACAGCACACTCTTAATGTTAACAGATACTGAGATGTTGATTGGGATTGTGAATAATGTTTTCAAGATCTGACTAAAACAAAAACGACTGAATCATTTCTCAGCAGAAGAGGATCTTAATTGAAAACTCTGGCTTTAGGTTTAACAAATGTGAAATGATTGTAACATCTGTTTCATCACCATTCTTAACCTTTAAGAGTTTCACTGACACACCACCGATTAAGACACTCCAGAAACACGCAGAGTTCTTGTTCCTTTAAAACTCAATATCGTCCTCTTCTGTTTTCCTGTGTTGGATCTTTACTCTATTTTAGATGTTTGCAGAATGGCGTTCACAAAGGATAGCATGTCTATTAATGAACCACAGTCAATATCGCTGCATGATTTTCAGGCTTGATATGTGCAGAAGAAAAAACGGCTGCTTTGCAAGTAAATTGATCAAAGTTTGCTGCTTATTTCCACTCAGTTACTCACAAATCATGAAAAGCAGCAGGATGAAAGCCATCGACTAGCTTCGGTTATCCTGCTGAGGCGCAAAACGATTACACATTAACAACTTTGTGATTGGTGTATTTTCACTCTAGAGCTAATGTGTACTGTTGCTCGATATTCCAAAGTAATTTAGTGTGTGTACATTGCTCTTCTCTGGGAAAATGAAAACCCATCTTAAAAGAATCTTTGGATGAAAACCAATTTACAAAAGAATTACATGGCTAGAATCATTGCATTGTTTTGTTGTGTCTCGTCTCGTCTCGTCTTCTTCCGCTTATCCGGGTCCGGGTCGCGGGGGCAGCATCCCAATTAGGGAGCTCCAGACGGTCTTCTCCCCAGCCACTTCTACCAGCTCCTCCGGCAGGATCCCAAGGTGCTCCAGGGCCAAACCAGAGATATATTTTCTCCAGCGTGTCCTGGGTCGACCCGGGGGCCTCCTGCCGGCAGGACATGCCTGAAACACCTCCCTTGGGAGGCGTCCAGGGGGCATCCTAACAAGATGCCCGAACCACCTCAGCTGGCTCCTTTCGACATGGAGGAGCAGCGGTTCTACTCCGAGTCTCTCCCGGATGTTCGAGCTCCTCACCCTATCCCTAAGGCTGAGCCCGGCCACCCTGCGGAGAAAACTCATTTCGGCCGCTTGTATCCGCGATCTCGTTCTTTCGGTCATTACCCAAAGCTCATGACCATAGGTGAGGATTGGGAGGTAGATCGACCGGTAAATCGAGAGCCTTGCTTTCCGGCTCAGCTCCTTCTTCACCACAACAGACCGGTTCAGCGTCCGCATCACTGCAGACGCTGCCCCAATCCGCCTGTCGATCTCCCGCTCCCTCCTTCCCTCACTCGTGAACAAGACCCCGAGATACTTGAACTCCTCCACTTGAGGCAGGACCTCTCTCCCGACCTGGAGTTGGCAAGCCACCCTTTTCCGACCAAGAACCATGGCCTCAGACTTGGAGGTGCTGATCCTCATCCCAGCCGCTTCACACTCAGCTGCGAACCTTCGCAGCTGTTTTGTTGTGCTGATAAATAATTACTAGGTCTGGAGGAAGTGAAGTATTTCAAACCAGAACAGTAAGGTTTATAAAACCATTTCTGTTTATTTTCAGAGAGAAAATTAAACATTTTGTTTAAAATTTCCAGTCTAATAGTCATTGATTAGAACAAGACAGGAGGGAAAAAGGTGGAAAAACTGCAGAAAATGTGAACTTTCTGCTATGTAAGTATAGAGCAGTGGTTCTGAACTGGTCTGGCGTTGGGACCAACAACCTCCCTCTAATAAGAGCTGTGAATAAAAATGACATTGAGAGTTTATTAGTATGTTTGTTTTCCCCCCAGCCATCTTATTGTGGTCAGGGGGGTTTGTGGACCTCAGTGACCCTAGAGCTTTATCTTCAGGTGGGACACACAAGCTGGTCAGGTCTTAGGGTAGAGGCCTGATACAGAGGCCTGGGGGATAAACATAGCTAGCACCAACCCATGAAAAAGCACCTAACAACAAATATGCAGAGCATGTGTGTATGCATTATAGGCCCCCTTCACCTTTCTGCCCACCCCCTCATTTATGCATTTCTAGAACCATGAAGACATCCTCTGAAGAACTCTACAGGTTTATTTCTGAATCAACAATGATTTGTTCCCAAAAGCCACTTTGATTTCACAGGCAGCACCTCGCTTCATAAAACACACTGAAGTCTTTTTCCTTACTGTAAGAAAACTCACATCTCATACAGTCTGCGCCATACTGGCCTTTCATCATTCTCAATTAATATATCATTGCTCTCAGGCACAAATTTTGAATCTTCATTTTTCATCACTTTCATGTTTTTACTTAAATCAGCTCTACTGGTCATTTTCACACCTCTTGGTGGTTTTGTGGATGAATTTTCAAAGGAAAGTGTTGAAGAGCTTGTGACGATCCAGGGTTTAATGGGAGGTGGCAGTAGCTCAGTAGTGTGTTCGTCCTGTAACCAGAGGGTTGTTGGTTTGATTTCTACTTCAGCTGTGTCACTTTGTTGTTGGGTCCTTGGGCAAGACACTTCACCCACATCACCTGGTGGTGGTCAGGGGGTCTGCTGGCTCCTGTGTCTGGTCACATCCCTTCAGTAGCTAGCTCACTGCCATCAGTGTGTAACTAACTGACTGATGTGAAGTGCTTTGTAGTCCATGACTTAGAAAAACATAGAGAAATTTTCTTTTTTTTAATGATTTTTTTCAATTTTTTTGGTAAAAGAAACATATTTTTTTCATTTCCCATGAAGTTGCATTTTTGGAGACACGAGGTTATTGCTTGACAGCAACAATATATAATTCAACTATATATTTATATATTTATTTTTCATGAACATCTTTTAGTCCAGGGCTGCATGGTGGCGCAGTTGGTTAGCACTGTTGCCTCGCAGCAAGGAGGTCGTGGGTTCGCGTCCCGGCTCTGCGGCCTCTCTGCGTGGAGTTTGCATGTTCTCCCCGTGCGTGCGTGGGTTTCCTCCAGGTACTCCGGTTTCCTCCCACAGACCAAAGACATGACTGTCAGGCTAATTGGGCTGGTGAAATTGTCCTTAGGTGTGAGTGGGTGTGTGGTTGTTTGTCTCGTTCGTCTCTGTGTGGCTGTCATGTCCTGGGTGCCTGCAGGCAGTCTGTGTTTTTCCCTCAGGGCGTGGCAGGCAGATTCTCTCCAGCTGCAGCTCCCAGCTGCAGCTCATCAGCGTCATCAGAGGAGGACCCTTCTTAAGGAGCAGATCCACAGAGGGACGACGCCAGTCTTTTCCACCTCACCAGTGGTAAACACAGGTCTTCCACTTGATATCTCGTCTTTGACTTTTTATAATTCTCTGTTCTTGTTCCACCAGTCCATCTACCCGGCGTCGTCCACCTCAAGATCCCCCGGAGTCCTCCTCAGTCTCATGTCCGCCTGGTCTGCCTGTCCCCCTGCCAGCCAGCTGCCTCCACTCCCTTCCTCACCACCGCTCCAACCATCCTCACCCAGGACAGACAAAACCTCCCCAAGACCCCATCTTCATCCTACCAGTAAGACCTCCACTCAAGACTCATCTCAGCACGTATTATCCTCATCTCCAGTTACTCACTCTCCTCTCTCCTCTCAGAGAAGTCTCCTGTACCAGGATCCTCCCGGATCCGCCTCCACACCACCAAAACCTCACAATAAAAACATTATTTTACTTACCTCTTGCTTCCCTCAGACTGTTGTGTTGCTCCAGGATCCTCACAAAACCTCAGAATATGACAGAAAAGACTGGCCAATTGGATCCTGCGACACAACTCCATAACGCTGTCGCCCACCAGGGCGCGACTCTCGGCCGCCATGAAACCCTGATCCAACAGCTGGCTCAACAGCTCCAGATCCAATTTCAAACAGTGACCCAACAGCTCCAGACCCAGGCTCAAAACTTCGATTCCCTCCAACAACTCATTAAGGAAGCTGTGAGTAAAGACGCTGTTAATCCCTCTGTTTCCTCCTCCCCAGCCGGTCCCATACCGGACGAGCCGCGACAGGCTCCTGATGACGCGGCGGCTTCCTCATCGCCTCAGTCTGACGTCGGTCTCCCCTCTCCGGCTCCTTTCTCTGGGGATGTTAATAGAGCTCGTGGGTTTCTCCTCCAGTGCTCGCTAACCTTCCGTCAATCACCCCGGAGGTTCAGCTCCGACGAAAGTAAGATATCATTCATAATCGGTCTCCTCCGAGACAGCGCCCTCCAGTGGGTGGAGTCTGTCATTACAATAGACAACATACAGTCATTCCCTTTCA
>SSNR01000063.1:2621979-2672772 GCA_006937965.1 Callopanchax toddi | reverse complement strand
CAGGTACAGACCACACCAGACAAGGTAAAAGCAGTCAAGGAATGGCCGAGACCTGAGACCCGGAAGCAGCTCCAACGCTTCCTTGGTTTTGCAAACTTCTACCGTCGATTTATACGTAACTACAGTCAAATTGCTTCTCCCTTGACCGCTCTCACCTCCACCAAGCAGATTTTCTCCTGGAACCCGGATGCAGAGAAGGCTTTCAACCTCCTCAAAGACCGTTTCTCGTCAGTCCCCATTCTCACCTACCCAGAACCTACCTCCCAGTTTGTCCTGGAGGTGGATGCATCCGACAGTGGAGCTGGAGCCGTCCTCTCTCAACGTAACACCTCTGACGGTAAACTCCATCCCTGTGCTTTTTTTTCCAAACGTTTCTCCCCTGCAGAACGTAATTATGACGTCGGAGACAGGGAGTTGTTGGCCATCAAACTGGCACTGGAGGAGTGGAGGCACTGGCTTGAAGGCACTGAACACCCGGTCATCGTATGGACAGATCACAAGAACCTACAGTACCTCAGAACCGCCAAACGCCTAAACTCCAGACAGTCCCGCTGGTCTCTCTTTTTCTCGAGGTTCAACTTCACCATCACCTATCGCCCAGGTACCAGAAATATTAAACCTGATGCTCTCTCCCGTCAGTTTTCCCCTGACAGCTCTCCTGAAGGTCCTGAACTCATCCTGCCTCAGACTTGCACCATTGGTGCACTGACCTGGGACCTGGAAAACCGGGTCCGAGCCGCACTCCTGCTGGACCCCGATCCCGGAGGTGGACCCCCTGGTCGTCTTTTTGTTCCTGTCACGGTCCGCCCTTCAGTCCTCCAATGGGGACACTCCTCCCGCTTCTCGTGTCACCCGGGGGCCAGCCGTACCATTGGGCTTCTACGCCGGTACTTCTGGTGGCCATCCCTCAATAAGGATGTCACGGACTACGTGCTGGCATGTGCTACGTGTGCAAAAAACAAGACCTCTCATCGGCCCCCTTCGGGTCTCCTTCAGCCACTCGCCATTCCCACACGTCCTTGGTCCCACATCGCTCTCGACTTTGTTACTGGCTTGCCAACCTCCAACAACAGACTCCCATCTGCTGCGGTTACTGCTCGTCTCCTCGTTCAGCATGTCTTTCGTCTTCATGGTATCCCCACGGAGATCCTATCGGACAGGGGACCCCAGTTCACCTCCCAGGTCTGGAAAGGATTCTGCTCCCTGTTGGGCGCCAAACCCCAACTGACGTCCGGCTACCACCCGCAGACTAACGCCTCTGGCATCTCTCCTTTCGAAGCCTCCCTGGGCTTCCAGCCTTCCCTCCTTCCATCTACCTTCCCTGATTCTGCCCTGCCTTCTGTTCGTACTCACCTCAATAGGTGTCGTCGGGTTTGGGATCAGACCCGGGCCGCCCTTCAACGCACATCGGCCCAAAACAAGCGCATCGCTGACCGTCGACGCATTCCTGCTCCGGTCTACACTGTTGGTCAGAAGGTCTGGTTGTCCTCTAAGGACTTTCCCCTCAGGTCCGGTTCCCGGAAGCTTTCCCAACGCTTCCTTGGCCCCTTCCCCATCGAGGCGGTCCTGAGTCCTTCTGCGGTGCGTCTTGCCCTTCCGTCTCACCTCCGGGTCCATCCCACTTTCCACGTCTCTCGGATTAAACCTGTCCAGTCCTCTCCTATGGCCCCTCTGGCGGAGCCCCCTCCTCCTGCCAGAGTCATCGACGGCCATCCCGCCTACACGGTCCGCCGCATCCTCGCCTCTCGGCCCCGTGGTCGTGGTTTCCAGTTTCTGGTGGACTGGGAGGGCTACGGTCCCGAGGAACGGTCCTGGGTTCCTCGGTCCTTTATCCTGGACCCCACTCTCATTGCCGACTTCGAGCAGTCTGCTCCGTCGACCTCCGCTCGTCCGCCAGGTGGCGTCCGTTGAGGGGGGGGTACTGTCATGTCCTGGGTGCCTGCAGGCAGTCTGTGTTTTTCCCTCAGGGCGTGGCAGGCAGATTCTCTCCAGCTGCAGCTCCCAGCTGCAGCTCATCAGCGTCATCAGAGGAGGACCCTTCTTAAGGAGCAGATCCACAGAGGGACGACGCCAGTCTTTTCCACCTCACCAGTGGTAAACACAGGTCTTCCACTTGATATCTCGTCTTTGACTTTTTATAATTCTCTGTTCTTGTTCCACCAGTCCATCTACCCGGCGTCGTCCACCTCAAGATCCCCCGGAGTCCTCCTCAGTCTCATGTCCGCCTGGTCTGCCTGTCCCCCTGCCAGCCAGCTGCCTCCACTCCCTTCCTCACCACCGCTCCAACCATCCTCACCCAGGACAGACAAAACCTCCCCAAGACCCCATCTTCATCCTACCAGTAAGACCTCCACTCAAGACTCATCTCAGCACGTATTATCCTCATCTCCAGTTACTCACTCTCCTCTCTCCTCTCAGAGAAGTCTCCTGTACCAGGATCCTCCCGGATCCGCCTCCACACCACCAAAACCTCACAATAAAAACATTATTTTACTTACCTCTTGCTTCCCTCAGACTGTTGTGTTGCTCCAGGATCCTCACAAAACCTCAGAATATGACAGTGGCCCTGCGATGGACTGGCGACCTGTCCAGGGTGTCCCCCGCCTCTCGCCCCTTGACCGCTGGAGATAGGCACCAGCTGCCCCGCGACCCTCTGTGGAGGAATAAGCAGCTACAGAAAATGGATGGATGGATGGATCTTTTAGTCCAGGCAGAGGCCAGTGACCCACTGAAAACATGTCCATGACCTGCTCTTGGGTCACGACTCAAAGTGCTAGTGGATTCTAACAAAGTATTAAAAAGTTCTTTTGAATTCAGAGGTATATGTTTTAGGCTTTTTGATATGTTTGACCAAGTTTTACCTTGTAAAGTGTGTTGAAGAACTTAGGAAAAGACCTGAAACAAAACTTACAAATAAAACATCTCTGAAGGTATGCAGAACTACAGGTGGCCTGCTCAGATAGAGCATTATTATCAGCTGTCTTAGTAACCAGGAGATTTAAACAGGGTGATTAACCAGGAGCTACTGGAATCATCTTGCAGCTTTATTGACATATTTTCACAACAGCTGTAATGGCTTGATTCCAATCAGTGAGACGCATCAGTGGATGCTGGTAGGGCTGGGGACAACGTCCTGCAGTAGTCTACGTTTATAAATGATTCCTTTGCCATTACATCCCACTAAAGGAAAATATGAAAGTCCAATAATGGGGAAATTCTTTCCTCAAGCTATGTTATAATGCTGAAAATGTACTTTCCTGAATACTGATTGGTGAGTAAAAGGATTTCAGCCAATATGACCTGCTTTGGTCTGCAAAACCCATAACAGTTTATCAATAATTTGATTCATGGAGACAGAGGACTGAAGTTTCATCACGTACATCTAGTAATAGTCTCAGTGGTTAGAGTGTGATAAAATTATAAACATAGCTGGAAATGTTTTGCTTTGCATAAAAACTCAGATTGACTCAGACTGCAAAAACATGATGACAACAGATGAGCTGTAAAGTGTCACATATGATGATGGTAAGTTATGGAAAATCAATCATAAGAAGCTGAAATGATTAGACCAATGTCAGGAAACTGCAGAAGCCTTACACCACTTTATATTGCATCAGGCTTCATCCTGAATAGGTTACTGGAAGCCGACCGCTGTGATCAGAGATCCAGGTCTCACTGAGAGGATTTTACCCTTCCGCCCAATTATTTCAGACTTACCACTGTTTCCAACATGGTCCCCAGATGATCAGACAATCAATGCAATGATCGGCACCACTGGAAGCCTCTGCTTTTAGTAGCTTAGAGCACCGGGAGCGTCGGTCAGTGATCTCTTTGACACTGAGCTCGTTAGGAACGCTTCTCTTGTTATGAATTATATAAGGTTTGAGTGAAAATGGTTTTGAATTTAAAACACAAAACAAAAGAAAGTTTTTATGTGATGCAACTATTGCAGGTGGTCAGTTTTTCGGAAAATAAGCCAACATTTTACAAAAATCTTTTCATCATTAACTTAAAACAAACCAAACACTGAGATCAAGATCATTTGACAAAGTAACCTGGGTTTTGTAAAAATGTTTTTAGTCTTTTAAAACAGGATTGCCTTAGGCTACTGTCTTCTGCGTGCCCGGGTTATGGTGGAAACAGCCCCAGTAGGGAAACCAAGGCTGTCCAGTCCCCAGGTGTGTTGGCAGGAAAGTTGTTTTTGACAATTCTCTTCCAGGTCACAAGGACCTGGATTTACTGAAACTACTCACTCACATGTAAACAGACCTGGAAGCATCTAAACTTCCAACTCTTGGAAATCTATCATGCGTTTTCTGGCACCATCCCTGCTGTTATTAACACAGCTTTTCCTTTTATGCATGAATATACTTGAAAATGTGGTACTTTTCTTACTTAGTCCTTTAATAACAAAAATCCTATTCAGTTTGACTTAGAATCTAAATCTGAGAATGTTAATTTTAATGTTTGTACAGCGTACTTTATTATTTTTTATCTTGTAAATTACTTTACTTTATCGTCTCTTCTAATCGTCTTATTTTATATTTTCTATCTTTGTGTGAATCTGCATGCTTTGAATTGCCTGTCACTTTGCTGCTGGAACACCTCCCACTGAGGGGCAATAAAAGTTATTTCTGTTTCTATTTTTGGTCACTTATGCTCATGTTTAAACTGCCAAACAAAGCTCTTTTAGGACTTGACATAAACAAAATGTGTGGAAGGAGTAAAACTTTTCGCAGCACCTTTTATCCACTAATCTCTCCTCGTCTTACGACACGGCTGCTGTCGTTAGAGAACAGGCTGCACTTCCTGAGAGGAAGAGCTCAGGAGGCTGAAAGCCCTTCTACTGGGCAATGATAGAGAGCCTCCAAACACACTGCATGTCACTTTGCTATATAGGCAGCTCTGCTACAGATAAGAAAGCACTCCAGAGATTTGTAAAGACTAAAGAGAAAATCACTTGCTGCCCACTGCCCTCTCTGGAGAACACTGCAGCTTGACGCTACATCAGCAGAGCCACCAACACCATTAAAGCCTCTCCTGCTCCCAGCTATCACATTGCTGAACTCTTACTCTTTTAAAAGCGTCACGGGTTGGTCTACATTTTGAAACTCCTTCACGTCAGACAGATTTAGAGTATAAAACACTTTGTGTGAATATTTGGCATTTTGTGATTTTAGTGTGTTTTTTTATTTTCAACATCGTTTTCAGTTAGTTTTACCTAATGTTCAGTTGAATTAAGAAACCCTTGTTTTAAACTAAAATTGATGCTGATGAGAAACTGGGTTGATATAAAAAATGAGCGATGACTTCATGTTAAAAGACCAAATGAACTGTCATTGTCTTCATAAAACTCCTTTTATAGGCAAAGTGAAATCTTGAGATTGATGATATAACTCAATTCAGACAATTTTATTAGAAAAATAAAAGTAGATGAGTCTGATTAGGCTTTAAATGGTTAACTGATTGTTGATTTTTACATTTATGAGCTATTGGCTAACAAATGAATAGCAATTCCAGCAGGGAGCCATCCCATCAGCCACCTAACAATGTCTCAATGACTTTAACAGCTATTAAGAGCTAATCAATAAAACGATTGGCAGCAGCAGCTGTAGCCAGAAGGTTAGATCTGGTTGCTTTATTGTCCTGACCCATCATTCATGGGCTCTGAGGTAACATGGTGCTGAAATAAGATTTTCTTTCAGGGAAAAATGACGAGAACAGGCTTTTTAACTCAGAATCTTCCATCTTTTTGAAGATTTATAAGAATTTTCTGACATAGCAGAGAAAATCACATTATATGACTGTCATTCTGCAGGATTTGATCCTTTTTACTTAAAGAATCAATGAATGACAGAGAGACGGCTGAGAAAATGTAATCTCCAGGCTGCAGATCAGGTGTCACAGAGCTGCAGAGTTCCAAATGGATCAGAACACCGCTCTGCCATTTCTCTCCTTCTAGTTGTGCGGAATACCTGAGGAGAGAGGGAGATGTGAGGCAGGAGGAGGAGGAGACACGGATCTCTGATTGCTGGGAAAATAATTTGAGGTATAAATAGAAAAAGAAAATGTGCATTAGTACACATGCTTTTAGTGTTGGTGGAAACACAATGCACCATAAAGAGTGTGAAGAAAAAAGGACAAAAAAATCTCCAAGAGCAACTTCCATGCAGTATTAGAAGGAAGCAGCATCAAGTAGGATGATGTTATCAAACAGAGACTGGAAATAATGTCACTTGTACTTCAAAATAAGAGCCTCGGCTGTGTTAAGTCTCTAATTTTAGAATCTGATCACACATTTTTGTTTGTTTGTTTTTAAATTCTGTAAGCTATCATCACAGAACACCCTGGAAAAACAGCAATTATACCTCACTGGGACATTTCTGGTGAAACAAAAGACATGTAATAATAATGATTAAATTTGTGGTGGTTTGAGGCAAATGGGATGCCTTTAATTATTGATAGCTGTGTTGTAAACTGGAACTGTACAAAAAATAAAAATATATTGAATGATGAGGTGTTTGGGTGCTGAAAATTTCTGAACTCATTTTTTTGTTTGGTATGTTGACTGTGATATTACAGTAACAGTAACCACCTTACATATTTATTGTGATAAAATTCTTCAATTTTTTACTCATTATCATAAAAGTAGCAAATTAATACCATGCAAATTTGCAAAAACAGAAAAAAAAAATTCAAATACAATGGATCAAAGTAAATCACTGAGTCAAGAACCAAGACAGAAAACGTGTATACATTTATTTGAACCATAAATTAAACTGTACATTATAGAACAGACTTTATGTTTTCATGCAGGTGAGGTCAGGAAAAAGCAGCTCCACTCTGCTGCTTTTGAGGGAGATTAGGTCTTTAAATCCAGACTCAGATTGACTTTATTAATCCACAAGGAGAACTTGTTTGTTTTCACCGTTTCATAGAAAGCCAAAGTAAAAATGGAGAAGATAAAATCCACAATGAAAATGACAAAAACACATTTAAATCAACATGTGATTTTCCAGGGAAATAGTGACATTTAAACTGCCCAACTGAGCGGTGCCTGTTAGGAGGTTCTGAGGGCTACAGGCAGGAATGATGTAGTGGTGGATCATGTGGAATCAGTTTGTCTCTAAAGGAGCTCTACAGATGTAGGTCTGCCCGGTCGGTCACGCCCATCGATAACAGTTGATATTGACACATCACTCCTACAGCCGTGACACTTCTGGTGAATATGTCAAAAAAGAACTTCAATGAACATCGAATATTAACACTTGTTCAATGTTATTAAAAGTTATCAAATATTCTGCTCTATATAGGATGTTTGTTAATTCTCTTTGAAAATTCTTGGGGATTTTTTTTTTTATATTAGGGCTACATGTCACTGATCTGCAGCAACATCTCTCCCAATCTGCTTCGCCATGAGTACTGTGCAAGTCAAAGGACTACAGTACTTCCTGTTTCTAGAGACTCCACCTCCTTTGAGTGATGTCACAGTTAGATATGATCCTTACTGTAAAGAACATCACTTTAAAATGACCAAAATCCTTTAATCTGAGGTTATCTGGATTTTTGTTTAAACATGGTTATGTACGAACTCTGGCGTGGAGTGAATTACGACTGATGTGTCGAACTACACCGATCAGGTGGGAATGGTCATTCACCAATCATTGTGAAATAGACTGTAAGGCAGCAGAGACAAACATGAATACGCCTGTTCCAAAACACATTCTGCTATCTAATCTGGAAACCCTGAAGACTAAGCCCCACTCAACAGAGTGAAAGAAGCGGCTGCTCGGCCCCCCTCCTGTTCTACGCTCTCATCCTAACTTCAAGGACAGTCAGCTACTGAGTGTCCTTGCTGCTGGAGGAGCTCCTGACCCATCCACCCTCCTTGATGTGTTTTTTCGGTTGTTGTGACTGTGTGTAAAATGCTACTTCCATCCTCCCTTTTGTTACCTTTTCTTCTGCTCATTTTTACCTTTTATTGTTTTGTCCAAATATTGTATTAAAGTTTGCCCCAATATTGTTCTGCCCAAGATTTTAGTTTTTTGCCCAAGTCAATGTCCCACATAATCTCATAATTTACAGTATAGATCCCCTGCTGGTACCCCCAAATCTCTGTTTTGTTTTTTATTTTCAAGGTTTTCTCAGTTTTTTGTTTTGTTTATGTTGTAAAGCGCTTTGTGATGTATATCTGTGAAAGATGCTATATAAATAAACTTTACTTACTTACGTCATGCATTTTTATGTTGTTTGAGACCAGCAACCAGCAGTAGCGGCCCATCAATAGGGGGCACTAGGGCGCTGCCCCACCAGTCTCACAGGAGGAGGAAGGAGAGGAAGATGATTGGAATCACAAAATAGTTTTAAAAGAACCATGAAAATAAACTAAATAGTCTATCCATTATACATACTATAAGTGCTGTGTATAACCTGCATTTAAGTGCAGTTTTAAACTGTTCTCTCACATATTTTTACCAGACCAAAAGGTCATGTGGTTTACTTCATGTTTCTTCTGCGCATGTCTCGGGCGCACAAATCTTTACCATAAACCTACCATAGACGTACGCTATGACTGGTGCATGCACACTGGAGGCCCCTCAATACAAAGTGTAGTAGAGGCCCGGGTCGCACAAGTATAGCGACCGCAGCATGTGCAGAAGACCGGAGAGTCGGCTCAGTTCAGGACTTGACGTGGAGCTTCAGGTAGATCGCATGGAGGAGGGAGTGATTATCATGGAGGAAGCTAAATGGATGGTCGATTGTGGGCAGTGCCTGTGGGCCCCTTGTCACGGCCCCCCAGGGGCTCCAGCGCAGTGGCTGCTGGGTGATCCAAGTGGGGTGAGCCTCTACGCTTCTCTGTTGGGAGGGTTTGCGGCTGCCCCTGCGGTGTTCTCCCTGGGGTGTCCGTGCCCTGAGCGGCCTCCGGGAGTCTGGGGCCCGGCCGTCTGCCGTGGGCCTTGGGGGCGGGTCTGTGGCTCCTCAAACTTATTGAATATTGCTACAGAGAAACCTTACATACACAAGTGTGCATATACACACACAGGTGATCACAAGGTGTTCACATAAAGACGGACTCAGGTGTTTTCAGACACATTGACTGGGGCTGTGGTTGACACTGAACTCATCTTGAATTAGTCTTTACTGTATACATTTTAAGGATATCACAACTGTTGTGTATTCATATGCTGTTTGTTGCTGTGGTATTTTTCTCCATGTTTTGTTTACCTGTTTGTTTGTTTGTGCTTTATTTGCAGGTTGATTCTTCATGTCTCTTGTTCTCTTCTTTTTCTGTTTACTCCCCACCCCCACTCTTCTTTCTGTACCCTTCCCCTTCCTTTCAGGCTCTGTGTCCATTAGGATTCAAATCAACCATAAAAGTATTCTAATAAAGATTTTTAAAGTTATATTTAAATATAAGTCAGGTTGAGCATTATAGCAGTGGCTGTAACATCTCACCTGAAACAACAACACTGTTGGGCTTGTTCCTGGCACTCAGACATCTATTCTGTTTGCTCTACAGCCGGACAGGACACGGGAAAAAAAATGTTTTTAATAAAATAAAAATAAAAAACTAAATAATAAAAGGATATGTTTTCAAAGAATCCTGCTTGACAGCTTTGTGAGAACCCAGCTGATTGATTCCATGTGTTCTGATTTATTCAACTCCACAGTCAGTGAGTCTTTTTTGGTTGTTTGTTAGAGTTCAGGCCTGGTCCTGTTTCAGGTCCGGTACAAAGTCTAGTTCCAGTCCAAAATGACCTGGTACCGGTGATTTTAGACCGGTTCGGTTCGAATCAGGTCCGGTACTGAGTCGGTTCAGACCAGGCTGGTTCAGACTGTCCATGCCTTCATACACTGAACATCAGTGTTCGGAGTTTATTTCAGTCATGATATCTGATGTAATCTGTTCTCAGTTTAGCTGGTTTTCATCAACTCTTTCTGCTGGGTCTAAACTGTGTAGCTGTGGACCTTCAGGATTTAAAATAAATACATTTTGTGTTCAGGATCTGAAGCCTGGTGCTGCTGAGAACCAGTGTTTTTATCAGCAGAGTTTGTCCTTTCAGTAGAAAGCTGTACAAACTTCATTCTGAATATTAAGTTATGTTTTTGACCTTGTTTAGGTCAGGTTGTTTGTTCTCTTAAACTCTTCTGTTGTGACCACATTATGGTTGTTTTATTATTAATATTATTTGTATCTGATTATATTAATATTATTCTAAGGTCTCCTTATGAAGACTTTATGATTTCTTTACTGTTTGATGTGTATAAGTAGGCCGAAACTGTGTGTGACCTAACTGCTCCACATTTTTAGTGAACTGGTAGGGATTTTTACCAGCAACATTTTCAGTCAGCTGTGGTGAGATGTGGGTTGTTGTGCATCTGAAAACTGACTTTCAAAATGCGCCCCACCAAAAAAAAATGTCACCATCCACCACTGGAACCAGACCAGTTCAGAATGTTTTGAGTTGATATAAAAAGTTGGGCTTTATTTTGAAACTCCCAACCGGAAGTGTTCCGTCTAAAACCTTGTGGTTCTTGACAGCGCTCGTGCCAGGCTCTGAGGATTAACGGTGCGGGAGAAGCGCCCTGTGAGGAGGACCGAGGATCAGCGGGACTGGACCGTTACGATCGGTGTAACGGGGACCGGACCGCAGCTCTACCGGGACTTTACCTGCCTCCGATTCGTTTCTATTCTATTCTTTTCTATTCTATTCTATTTCTAACTGCAGAGGAGACGCACAGAGTTAACGGAGGCTGAACGACGTGAACGGAGACTTGGAGAGTAAAAAAAAAAAAAAAATCAAATCATTTAAAATCTATACCATATTTTAATGAAATCCTGAAAAGCAGGAAAAGAACTCGTGGATTTTTGAAGAGTTTAATAACCATCGAACTCTGCCCGGAAACCAGGAGAGATGGAATAACTGGACTTGTCAGCCGGTCTGGGATATTTTGTGATTTCAGGTGGAATTCTTCCTGTCTCACCTGCAGAGTGTCAGAAAAAACAAGAACAGAGTTCAAATCTGAAAAGAGGGATAGCAGAGGGGTGTTTTCTCCCGGATGGTGTTTCTTTCACCCCGCGGATGGAGGGATGAGACCGGGAGAGGAGTGTGAGAAAGGAGAGACGAGGGAGGAAGAGAGGAGGATGTAGTCGTCGGTTCGCTGTGAGAATGCAAAAGCGGACGCACCCCTCTGAAAGAAGGGATTGAACTCCAAACCCGAGCGGAATTTAACCGGGGGATTTTACGCACGTTTACCTCGATGCTCCACGTTCACGGGAAGGTGTGTGTTTTTTAAAATCTCTTGTCTGGAGCCCGTTTTGTGTGGAGTTACAACTAGAGCCGACTGATTCCTGCTAATGATGGGATTTGGAGAAATATCTGCCCCCTGATAACGAGACCGCATCTGGAGAGAGAGAGAGGTAAAAACCTATCTATCTATCTATCTATCTATCTATCTATCTATCTATCTATCTATCTATCTATCTATCTATCTATCTATCTATCTATCTATCTATCTATCTATCTATCTATCTATCTATAATCAGGTGTTTTTAGTTTTTTCTCTTCTAAATTTCATTGCAGTCATTTAGTCTGGATGCTGAAACGGGGCGGGTTTGATGGGGGTGTGGGGGGGGGGGGGGGGGGGGGGGGGTGTTGGAGTGTGGGGAGCAGAGACAGGGAGCTACTGTGGAGACCGGGTCTGAGACCGCCTGCAAGGTAACCGAGCCGGATTAAAAAACGGTCCACTTCCAGTGGCACCATTTCATCTCTGCGCCCACCTGATTGTGTGTCTGCGTGTGAGCGTGTGTGCGTGCGCGCACCATCACAGAGGATGAAAAACTTGTGCGTCTCCAGCTGAATGAGAGCGCGCGGTGGTTTTTAGTGGTCATTTTAAGGAGAGTCTCACTGCTCCCTTCATGTCTTTATACGCGCGTTTGCGCCGCTGTATTGGTGCGCAGTGCAAATGGTGTGCGTGTGCGTGCGTGTGCATGTGTCACCTGATCAGGATGGTGGTGCTCAAGTCTTGAAACATGGGTGGTTGGACCCAGAGAGCTGGTGCATTTAAATGCATTTAGCAGCATATTGACACTAAAACACCAGATCATTTGAATTCAGGTCTGAAGTCTTTTACCACTCAGGTGCTGAGAACTTTAACTGAACTGATTTCTGGTATCCTTTCTTTGTGAGTCATTCTCATAATAAACACCTGGTTGTTGTAAATATCTTATAGCAGGAATTAAAGTGCATTTATAAGATAGAATGAAAAGCTATAGGTACAGCATGCAAGTCTGCTGCTCTACTCACTCTTGTTTTTGAAGGAAAGTCTGATTTTTATATTTTTGAGAGATTTTTTTTGTCTGAAGGCATTTCTGAAAATACTAGAAATTTTATGAGAAAAAAACTGTTGAGATTTGTGTGTTTTTGGCTGCTAACTCACTGTAGAAAGAGAAAATTATATCAGTCCTCCTCATGGATAATAAAACATGTTTATTATGGATTTACTGTAACATTTTGTACTACAATACTTTTGATCACTTGTGTGCTGCTATAAATCATGATTTGAAATGTAAACGTGAAAAGTTATTTTTGAAAAAGTAAAAAAATGGCAAATAAAAGAAATCAAAAAATTGATGAAAGAGTACAAAAATCATTTTAAAGTGAAAACTGTTTATAAAAGTTAAAATAAAATAAAAATTCAGTAAAAAAATAAACTTTCTGAAAAGGTTAAAAAACACAACATTAATAAAAGAATAAAAAAGTTTTAAAATAAGAAAAAAACTAAGATTAAATAAAACAAAAATTCTTTTAAAAAACTAAAATATTAAAAGTTCAAAAGTGTTGAAAAAGCTAAAAAGTAAAAGGTTTAAGAAAAGAATAATGAAAAGTAAAAAGTGTGAACTTTTTAAAAAGCTCAATGGTAAGAAAATTGTGAGATAATAAAAATCCCATATACAAAAGAAAAAGAGTTTAAATTAAAAATAATAAAGTAAAAATAAGAAAAAAGTTAAAAAGTTGAAAAAGCTAAAACTAAAAAAAAAAAAGAAAATTAAAGGGTAAAAATGTTTTTAAAAGTTAAAAAGGTTTAGGGTTAGGTTGGTACACAATGTAGCTTTTAATGTTTTTTTAAAGCCTCTTCACAACGTTCTAACATATTATAGCTATAAATATATTGTAGAGATTTAAAAAATCCCGAAAGAGATCAATAAAGTTGTCCCGCAGTTCTCCAAGAACTTCAGCCAATCCTGTCGTTCAGATCGATCGATAGGATTGGACAATCAGCTGTCTGTCTGCCGCACTTCCGCACTGCTTGGATCCACCATTAATCCACCCGGGCACATTTTACAGTAGAACATCCTGGAAGTGAGACAGCCGGCTGTTAGCGCTTCTATTTTAGGAAAAAATACCAGAGTCCCAAACCCCCCCACAATTTTTCAGCTAGCAGAAAACTAAAAACGTTTGGAGGTAAAAAGAGGAAAAACCTGGGGGAACGTTTCTATGGCTGGAGTTAGACTCTGCATTGTTACCGTGTCAAAGCAGGGTCCCATGTCCACGGGAAGGCTGGTCTACGGATTATACTCGACGGGAGGGGTGAGAGCTCTGAGACGTGTTTCTGTAAAATAGCTAGCGAGACCTAGCTTGTTTACCAACCTGCTGAGTGCAGCTTTAAAATCAAATCTAAAAAGGTAAATCTAAAAACATTAACATTAAGAAAAACTTTAAACAAACAAAATAACTGTTTGTGTTTATTTTGAAAAGAATTAAATAAAAGAAAGAAAGAATATCAGCTAATAGCCCCCAAAATGTTCAAGGGTCAGAACTTTACATTTTGCGTCACCTGACAGTAAAACAGCTCATCATACAAACGTCCCTGGCTCGTATTCTACGAGGTCATCTGTAAACTTAATTATAAGGTGCAGTTAGTCAATGAAAATGAGATCCTTTAAGCCCGCCTTCTGCCACTTAAGGTTTGTGGAGTGAAACCCTTTCATTCTGGATCGTTACAGGTTAACATCTGGAAGCTCTTCCTCTCCCTCCCTAGGATTTATCATCTGTTGTATTGGAATGTCTTCAGTTTGTACTGGTACAGTAGCTTGCACTGATTGATCAAGACGATAAATTTATGCACACAAAACACTCATGTTGGTGCTAATGGCCCGTGGATATGGAGGTATTATGCAAATGCCTCCTCTCCTCTGGAAAAGGAGAGAGTGGGTAAATGAGCGAGGGAGAAACTGGTGATTTTCAGTCCATTTTACTTGTGTTTAGTCTCCTATATTTACATCCACGAGGAGCGGGTTGATGTGCCATTAGGCTCAGGATAAATCGCTGTGCATTTGTGCTAAATTGTGTTTTGATTCAGTGTTCGAAATGCAAGGCTGGAAAGAAAATTGATGCTTTTTTTGTCATTTTAAGAAAGTTGTCATCTGTTTGTTGTTATCTTGATAGTAAAATTATTTCATTTTTGTGTAAAAGCAAAACCCTTTTCCACCTTTTTTCTTCTTACTATTTTTGTTGTTGTTGTATTTCCTACCTACGATGCCAAAAAGCAAAAACTAAAAAGCAGTAAATCTTATCAGGATGTAACAAGGCTGTAGAGTGTGGGGGGATGAGGATAAAAAAAATCATTCTTCTCTCTGTTTACCTCTTTAACTTTTCTCCCATCCCTTTACTTTTCTGTTTAACCATCTGACAGTGGGTTGTAGGATCCTGCAGTGTGGGTGGTGGAGCTCTAATTCAATTTATTCAGCTGCTCAGACACCTAGAGCTGGGAGGACAGCATGAGGAAGGAGGACGGAGGCCGCAGATGTTGGCAAACATTTCCTATTAGCAGCGGAGAGAAAGAGAGCAGGAAGTTCTCCTGACGCTGTGACTTCTGCCTGATTCAAATCAGATGCATGAGTGTGGGAATGTGGGACATTAGCAGCATCAACATTTTCTGAGAATTTCTCTGGTGGGAGAAAATAAACAGTGACAGAAAATGAAGATCACACAAACTTAAACTAGACTCATGGCTCAAATCAACTAGAACCACCAACCTCTATCCAGAGCAATACTCATGGCTAGTCAGATCAGGAGAGACACTGCTGCAGATTGGTGACAAATCAGCTGTTAATTTTTAGGTTTTTAAAAAAAGTTTGATCAAGAAAGTCCTATACTAATGAATTAGAACACACTATCCAAGAATCCCAGATTCTACCAGAAATCATGTCACTTTTTAAAGTCACCTTTTCCAGTTGAGGTGGTTCAGGCATCTGGTCAGGACGCCTCCCTTGAGAGGTGTTTTGGGCATGTCCTGCTGGCAGGTGCCCCTCGGGTCGACCCAGGAGTCAGGACAAGCTGGAGGAAGTACATCTTCAGGATGGGAACGCCTGGGCGTTCCAGCTGAGGAGCTGGTGGACTTGGCCTGGGAGAGGACGGCGTGGGATGCCCTACTTGGGATGCTGCTCCAACGACCCGAACCTGGGTAAGCGGAGGAAGGCGGGGCGAGGCCTTTGTCACTGTGATGCTGTTTAACAGGTGTAACTAATAATGTGATTGTTTAAAAACTAACTTTTAGTAACCTAAATAATATTTAACACCAAATTAAATTAAAGTCAAAGTCTTTCTTTTTTATTTTGGTCATGTGAAGCAGTCAGGAGGACTTTGGTTGCCATGTTCCTGGATGTCAGGATTCTAACTGATCTTTTATTGGTTTTATTGGTTGTGTGAATGACATCATTGGATGAACATCCTGGTCTTTTTCCACTGTGTTTTTAACACGAACAGAAACGATAATCTTTTATTCAAATCAGCTTTGAAACAGCCTCATTTAGTCTTTAATATATACCTTTAATTATTAACAAACTGTTTTTTACTTAGTCCACAAACACAACTCATATTTGCAGCTTCATCTGATTAAATAACAACAAAACTGGTGCAGCAACAGTGTGTTTGTGCCATCAAGTGTCTGAAGAAGTAGCCAGTTTTTTTTTTTCCTTTTTGTTGAAGCAGGATTAGTCTTTGGCTTATTGGTAACTCTAGTTAGGATCATGATTTAATCCATTACACAGACTTTAATTAAACTGGAATAGATTTCTACATTGCTGTTTTGTGAAGTTTGTGCAGAACTGTCTTGGAAATTCAACTTAATTGCTGTTTAATTGGTGCTACAATAATCTTTCTTTTTAAGCGGTAAACATATTGATTTTGGAGACTTTTTGTCCTTCTCTTTTCTTGCATCCTGCTTTAGAGTGTCGGTCTGGAGGATGCTGGTGTGTGCATTGAGTGTCTCTCGGCGTGCACGTCCGTGCAAGGGTGAGGAGTGGGTGACATGACAGATGTGAGACATGTTGGGCGATAATGAGCTGTGTGCAGCGCAGATAAGATGTGTGTGGATGTGACACAATGCAGACAGAATTTTGGCTCAGAGCCGACAATACAACTTCCCTGTCTGTCTGCATCCCTATCAGAATGTGTATGAAGGTAATGGACACAAATACATAAAGCAGGCTCAGAGCTGAGGAGGGAGCCATTAAAGGGATATTTGGGTCATTCTGAATCAGGTATTTATCTAGCGTGAGGACCACACCCACTGGTGACATCACTCAAAGTGGGTGGGGTCTCTAGAAACAGGAAGTAGTCCTCTGACCGAACCAAGGTCAGGAAAAACACCTGCTAAAGAACAAGAAATAAAACAAATCTGTTTGTTTTCTAACATCTAAAGTCTGGGTTTCTTAAACCTTTTGTCTCATTATGGTAGAATGAAGTTTAGGTGTCTTTCCTCTCTGATGAGTAAAGTTTGTACATAACTACATCTCTACTACAAGACGGTTTTCTTTAGTTAATTATTATATCTGAACATTTGTGTGGAGTAAAAAGCCTCACAAGTGGCTGCGTGCCCGCAAGTACAGTCTTACCTGTTGTAAGGTTGTACTGAAAGTGAATTTCCCCTCTGAGGGATCAAAAAAGGCAATCTCAATACAAAGTATAGGAGAGCCTTAGGGCACAGAATTTAGCAACCGAAGCATGCACAGAAAATCAGAGTCTCAGCTCAGATCAGGACGTTCACCCGGAAGCTCTAAGTAGCTCGTGAAGTTTTTATCATGGAGAAAACTAAATAGATATTTATTCAAAGAATCCTTCTTGACAGCTTGTGACAACCCAGCTGATTGATTCCCAGTCCTGATTTAATCAGTTCGACGGTGAGTCACTTGGTTTGTTTGTTTCTTTTGTTTCATTAACAGTGCGTCACTGAGTTCCCCCCATTCAAAACGGCTATGAGCTAATGGCTAGGGCTAACTAGCTTTGTCCTGATTAGTGATTTTAATAATTAAACAGCGACATGTCTTTGTTATTGTTGTGGCCAAACTTTAGAACTACATTTATAGTGTTGATTTAATACTTTGGTTCATGTATTTTTTGCCAGTTTTGGAGTTTTTTTGTTACTTTTCCTGTTAATGCCAAATCGGCTATGGTAGTTTTGTGAGTGGCCTGAAAACTTATTTTAATGGGACCCATCAGTGGATTTGGTTTATTTTAATTTTTGTTAACTCACTTCATTAGTTGAGCTGATTGTCATGACTTACTTGGTTAGTGTTTGTTGTCTGAGTCCTAACATTAATTATCTGACTTTGTTCATTATAGATGTATTTATACGTTTGTGGTGTCAGTAGAAAGCTGTACAAACTTAATTGTGAATATTAAGTAATGTTTTTGACCTCGTTAAGGTCAGGTTGTTGTTTTTTAACTCTTACAACTTCTGTTATGACCACATTGTGGTTGTTTATTATTTTTATTTGTATCTAATTATATTGATATTATTCTAAGGTCTCCTCATGAAGACTTTATGATTTCTTTACTGTTTGATGTGTAGAATTAGACCTAACAGCTCCACATTGTTAGAGATCTGGTGGTAGGGATTTTTACCAGCAACATTTTCAATCAGATGAAAATATTTTGCTTCCTTCTCTGCTCTAGTGGTGATATGTGTTTTTTGTACATCTGAAAACTGACTTGCAAAATGCACCCCACCCCAAAAAAAATGTCACCATTATCAGTTCTTGTACTGATCATGAAAACATGTTGTGCCATGGGAGCTAAAATGAGAAAAGCGAAGAATAAAAGCAGCTTCAGGCCTAAATTGACTCAAATAAATGTTTTCTGACTGTCATGTCTTTACGAAACAGCAAATCCGTTTTAAGACCTGAATCTGGACCTGAGAGATCTTTAGTTGATTGACTCTTTGATACGTTTTATTCTAAAGAACACTTTGGGAATTACCTTGTTGGAGCTAAAACTCTGTTTTATGTTTTTCAAACTATTTAGTTTTTTTAAGTTCAACAATTTTCAGCTTTTCAAGTAATAATAGTTCTTGTTTTAAATTAAACGTCACTAAGACGTTTAATAATTGGTTAAAAGAAAATAATAAATATTGATGATATTATGGCTTATTGCTGTATTGCCTTTATAACAGACGATTTGGTGTTAGAGCTTCATGAGCTCATGCAGAAACATAACAAGTCATTTGCACATGTAATTTATGCTAATACGTTTATTTCTGTGGCCGGTCTTCTCACTTCAGAGATAACACTGAGAGAAATTCTTTTTGTGTTCCTTAGCTGCAGCACAAGCTTTCCAGCTAGAACCTCTTTTCACTGTCAACCAAAGCTAATTATAAACTCTGCAACACATTTGTTACAGCAGGATTGTGTCTGACATGGCACCCAGTCCAACAGAACCGGATGGAATCTCCATAAAACAGATTTAGATTCAAATAATTCCACATTACAGAAGCTTTTCTGAACAAAGTCAGAGGATTGGTGTGTTTCTTATAGAAATCCTTCTGAGATGTCTGCTTTTACAAAGTGACATTAAATGTCATGTTTAGCATGAATTAACTCCATTATTCCTCACTGCTCAGGACTTCCCTGGTAGTGTTTACATCCTCCTCCTCCTACAGGAGGGAGCTGACAGAGCTGCTGAGTTTGTGCAAATCTAGATGACTACTAGATGTCACCACTAATAGCAAAGTGCACCGACAACATGAGTGTTCTGTGTTTTCTGCAGGGCTGCACTTGTATGTTGTCTCCAGCTGACATGTCCCGTCGAAGGGGTCAGTTTGGGCGTGTCCAACGTGTGGCACTGGGGCCACTTGTGGCCCTCAGAGTGATTATTTTTGGCCCTCAACTGCATTTTAAGAATGATACATTTTTATGTTTTAATTATTATTAGGAGAAGCCTGAAAACAAATTTATTATACTGTAGGTCAATTTAAATATTTTTGAAATGTAAAAAATTAAGTGCAAACCAAATTATTAGTTGTTTTTGATTTCAAAGGGGATCAGTAATTTATCTATAGCTTAGACCAGAGGTGGGCAATCCTGGTCCTTGAGGGCTGTATCCAGTATGTTTTACAGGTTTTCTTCATGCTGATACCTCCTCAGTGGCCTTCACGGCCATCAGAACCCTCTTAACTCATTTAATTCCACTGGCAACAACTGCTGCCAAACATTTTTTTCTACTTCTGGAAGCTCTAAAAGTGTTGTTTTGGCTTTGAGCAGCTAATTCAAGGTTCAAAATTAAATATTAGGTTGTCTACTTTAGGCTTTATCAATTTCATGTAGTGGTCATATGACCACACCCGTTTACATCCTGCCTGCATTGCTGGAGAGGAATGTCTGCCTCAAACTTGTAAAAGAGGAAGTGAGTAAAACACCTTAATCAGCCACTAATTTAGATCAGGTGTGTTGCTGCAGATCTGGGACAAATTAATGACTTAATGTTAGGTATTTAAAACAACTCTCTGAGATTACAATATGACCCATTTGTTAACCTCTACAACTCAGCATGAACCCGTTTGTTTAGTTTATGATGTTCATGCTGCTCCAACAGAATGGAGAGTATCATAAACATTTAGGGGTTTCTTTAGTTGGAAAAAAGAACAAAAACAAACAATCTCATGTTGCTGATAATAGACTCAATAATGTTTAAGAACCAGAAACTGGAAAACAATCAACCAATCAAATCCAGTGAACTTACAGATTCTTTTCTACAAGAAACTAACAAACTTTTTAATGACCTTTTTGTTCATTAAAATGTTGACTTTGGTTTCTGGCAGGAGAAATCCTCATTGTTTTTATATAAATCAGTTTTATTAATTGTCCTTCACATCTATCAGTTGTCATTTAGATGACTTTTTAATGAGAAGAGTCAAAAAGAGCTTGTGTCCAGTCAGTATTTCCCATTATAATAGAAAGAAGATGTTTCATTTTCACTTCCTGACTAGTTTCTTTTTTGGGGATACAAGGTTTATGTATTATGTAAATTTTATGATAGTTACAATTTGTATTGTATTTTTTAGCAGTGCAAAAAAAAAAAAACAAGTTATAAATTGAATATGTTTTTCAGTTCAAAAAAAACTCTGTGACCTGAAAAGATGTTCAACTTGGCTATTTTGGCTCTTGTCTTAAAAACATGACTCTAAAAGGGTGTTTATCTTTACATTTCCTTTAAAAATGAACAAATACATTTCTATCATTTTAAAGGAGTTTAAACAATCAGAAAAAGAGCATCAGTCAGAGGAAACATTCTTCCATTTTGTTTAGTCTGTTACAGAGCAGCACTAGATGGGTCATCATTTTAACTACTCTTTTTGAATCAACTCACATCAGCAAACAAGCACTGTTTGCAATAAACTCATTAGCATAATTAGCCAGTTAAAGAACAAACAACAGCAAATATTTGGCATCAACAAGGCGCTGCAGTTTACTTCTAAAAGCGACAAATAAAACACATAAAACACAAGGTTTATTGACCCCACAGGCTGCTTTTTACTTCCTAAAAGTCAAATCTTCAAAGAAAACACTGGTTGTTGTTCAAATGTAGGTGGACTTTTCTTCAGCTGTTTACATTACTTTAGAAAATGTTTCTGAGGCCATGTCCTCAAATCACTCTGGAACAGAAGTCAACTTGTCAGATTAAATAAGATCTACTAAAAACAAACAAATACACCATGTTATTCTTCTTAAGAGTCTTCTTATAATTTTTGCAGTGCTCAGATAAGTAAAGAGCTCTATGGATGATCTTTAAAGACAGTCAGACGTTCTTATGCCAACATGATTTTATATATACATATCAATCCATTTGCAGTGTTGTGCAAAGCATAGATTATAAACCATAAATGAGGACTCCCGAATCCTTCAAAGAGGAAAGTGGGTCGCTGCTAAAACTGAAAAGTGCTACAGAATTCACTGAAGAAATAAGAAACAATAAGATCAAAGAAAAGAGCAAGAAATGCTGTTTTTTACAATTTAGAATTATAATTAAAGGAAAAGACTGTGAAGGGAAAGGGCTTCTGCATGCATTCATTAGGCAGATGCTTTGATCCAAAGTGATTTATGAGTGAGTTTTTGGTTGCTGGTGGATTTATTTTGTTGATACGTCAGTCATTAATAGGTCAAGAAAAATTACCTCACCATGAACAAATATTACCCATCCATCCATCCATCCATTCATCCATCCATCCATCCATCCATCCATCCATCCATCCATCCATCCATCCATCCATCCATCCATCCATCCATCCATCCATCCATCCATCCATCCATCCATCCATCCACTCAAGAAATTAGTAAATATTAAAACTGATGCTGTGCAAAAACTAATAATGCATCAAAAGTATTGTTCTGGTCATTTCTCAGCATATTTAGAATTTATTTATTTATTTTTAAATCCACGAAATGAGTTAAATCAAAATAACTCAATTTTTGTGTTGTTGTTTATAACAAGGATTTTATGTTTATGTATTTGGCAGAGGCTTTTACCCAAAGTGATTTAAAAATGATAATGTAAACAAAGCAGTTACCACTGAGGCTAATGATAAACTACCTAGAGGGACGACACTACTCAGACTCTGCCAGAGGTGAAGGGTGACAGTGAGAAGAAAAGAATACAAGCATAGAGAGATGTGCACAAAGAGTGCAGTAGATTTAGTAATAAGCATTATATAAGTAATCAAATGTGTGTTTAATGGAGGAAAACCTCAACATGATTGAAAGTTTGGTAGTTTGTAACAGGACTGAAAGTAACAGATTAATACAGAAAAAAGATGAAAAATATATTAATTTGTAAAGTTTTTGTCCTTAATGAGACAAGAGGGTAATAATTTGTTTTCAGTGTTCTATTGATTTATTAAGAAAAACATTTTGAATTTAAAAATTTATCAAGAGAGAACTTGTGTTACAAAAAAAGTGTAATCTGTGCTAATGTAGCTAAAACTATGGCCAGATGGAGAGGAACACATAATGATGCATGAGGATAATGACATGATGTTAAATCCCCTCTGTGTTAAATGTTCAGGTCCTGAGAGAAGAACTGGTTCAGCCTCATCGTTACAGATGAACTGTAAAGTTTTTCCAGTGGATTTCTAAATCTGTTTTAAAGAATGACTCTCACCCTTGCATGCTGAGTTTCAGACTCTTCCTACCAGATGACAGGTTCTAGACTTGAGCTACAGAAGGGAGTGGAACAAAAATAGGTTTGTTCCTGCAACTAGAACAGAGTTAAATAAGAAGTATAGGTGCTGAAGCTTCATTTGTATAAACACCTTTTCTGGTTTTACCTTTTGCTTCTATCTTTCTGATATGCTGACAGGTGGAGTCTTAAATACATTTATCAAGAATTTTTTTGTTCATAGTTATAAAAAAGGCTTTAAAAAGTGTAAGAATCTAAACCAAGTAAACAAGATGCAATAAAATACTGAAATACACTAACATCCTGTTTTATTTATATATCTCCTCCCTTTAAAAGTATGAATGCTGTATTTAGGAGGTCTATTCTTTAAAAGGTACAGTGACAAAAGATGCCTATTCTTTTAAAGAAATACAACATGTTTTTAAGAGTCCTGTTGTACCTTAAAGTCAACCCAAGTGAACATAGAAAGGCCCAATGAAGGATGAGCAACCTGTTCAGAATGTACCCCAACTACTGACCAACGACCATTAGAAATGTAAACCTGCTAAGACATGCTCAATGGACAGCTCTGTATGAGCTTACAGTCAAAAGTAGAATTTTCAGCACCATGGATAGCGTCATATAGGGCCAAAGCTAGAAGAGGGTTTTCAGCACCGCGGAGAGCTCAGTTTGAGAGTAGAACTTTAGTAACTCTTTCAACACCATGAGCAGCGCTGTGTGAAAATCACAGGTAAAATTACACCTTTCAGCACCATGGATAGCACCATATGGAGCCTAAACTAATAGACTTTTCAGCAATCTTAGAGAGCACAGTATAAGTCTATAACTCAAAGACAATATTTCAATACCATGGTCAGATCCATTTGATGCCATAGCTAGGAGTGTACTCATCAGCACCATGGAAAGTCCTGTATTAGACTACAGTCTGAGGTAGAATTATCAGCACCATGGACAGTCCTGTATTAGACTACAGTCTGAGGTAGAATTAATCAGCACCATGGACAGTCCTGTATTAGACTACAGTCTGAGGTCGACTCATCAGCACCACGGACAGTCCTGTATTAGACTACAGTCTGAGGTAGACTCATCAGCACCACGGACAGTCCTGTATTAGACTACAGTCTGAGGTAGACTCATCAGCACCATGGACAGTCCTGTATTAGACTACAGTTTGAAGAAGACTCATCAGCACCATGGACAGTCCTGTATTAGACTACAGTTTGAAGAAGACTCATCAGCACCATGGACAGTCCTGTATTAGACTACAGTGTGAGGTCGACTCATCAGCACCATGGGCAGTCCTGTATTAGACTACAGTTTGAGGTCGAGTCATCAGCACCATGGACAGTCCTGTATTAGATTACAGTCTGAGGTCGACTCATCAGCACCATGGACAGTCCTGTATTAGACTACAGTTTGAAGAAGACTCATCAGCACCATGGACAGTCCTGTATTAGACTACAATTTCCGGTAAACTTATCAGCACCATGGACAGCTCCATTTGAGGCCATAGCCTGGAGTCAACCCTTTCAGTAATCCTGTACAGCTCAGTATGAGTGCACAGCAGAAAGTAGAGTTTAAAAGCAGCCAAGTATGCTTTTGCAACTTTCAGACAGTACATAGGAAAAGGAGTACATACCGCCAAAAGGAATCATTTTGACAGACATGTTTGACCCTTGCCATCTAACTTATATTTTTCCAGTATTCTCTTTTTATAGACTCAGTATTTGTGTATGTAGAGTTTTTTATTTTCTTTTTTTGTTGAGAAAACAGAGTTTTGCTCTGGAAAGTTTATGAACTCAGAGGTTGGATTGTCAACTACGTTGTTTAAGCAAGTTACTGATTAAATGAAAATGCTCACTCAAGCAGTTCATTTTATGTTACTACTTGTACATATTTTAAAAGTATTGTTTCATTGAATGATTTCAGGCCTATTATGATTATAACCAAGTGTTGCCATTTTTTAGATAACACCTGTTGTAATTATATTTGTTTATTTACAAATCCATGATTTACAAAACTGTTCTAGTAAAATTCATTTAAAGGTAAGATTGATGGAACTTGTGTTCCTCAATGAAAAGTAAGTGTTAACGACTAAAAGTTGTAAAGGATTTGTCAAAGTAATTTAATGAAAGTGTTGGAATTGTATGAGTAGTGCACTGTTTAAGTCAATGGGGGTCAAGAGAAGATCAGTTGTTTTGAGTTTTTTGTAAAAAGCTAAACTGAGCAGATTAAATGTTGCATTTAATTATGAGGCTAGGGATCAGGAAGTCAGAGATCAAACTAGGACCATGCCAACAATAGCTACATTTAGCCTAGCTTGTTAGTGCATGCCATCTGTTCACACACAGATTACCACCACACAACAAGCGTCTGGATACTGGGTACGTTGACTTGTTCAGCACTTTATCAGCTTCTGTTCAGGACATTTAATTCCTTCAGAAAGAATCCAAGACCCAATTTCATATTTAGTTTAAAACAACAATGCAGGAGGTTACAGTTTGTTAAAAAGATAAACATTAGATTTGATCTGTTTCGGTCTCCCTTCAGACTGTAAATATAAAGTCCCATGTCTCATTAAACTCACCAAATGTTCACACTTTACCTGTGCATCACACAAACTGCAGAGCTGAGAAATGTTTCAGCTTTTCAAAGATTTTTATTTAAAAGGGTTAAAAAGAGAAAAACATCTATTGAATTTATTAACACAAGATTTAAGATATTTAAGTGATATGGTATATTTTTTAAATATTAGTTATTTACATGTTTTTTTTCCTAAGTGAGATATTTTCTCTTACTGTCACCCTTAAACCTTGTTTGGTATTAAAGTCAAAATGACCTGTTTCACCTTCTTAGAGGAAGAAAAATTGTTCAAATGAGCATTTTTCCACTTGAAAGTCAATGGCATTGGATTTCTTTATATAATAAACATATAAAACAAATTTAACAGACATGCTAATAACCCAATGAACATATTTATTAAAATCTTTAGGTCAGTTTGGTCAACTTGATGTCTAGAACATGACATTTAATTCAGAAGAAAACATATATGATGCCAAGTTCTTGACTATGACCTCATGACAAAAAATAACAAATAACACTGTTTTTATTAAAATGATCTGACAGACATTGAATAATATCAATACCGTTCTAAATTCAGATAAAGATAACATATTTTAATAAATACATTTTATTTCTGAACTGTCCTTAATACCATAAATTATCCACCCAAAGTAGAATGAATGAAAGGTTTTATGATTTATACTTTTATTTTTTATATTATTTATTGCAGAACCACAGATCTTTGCAACCCAACACTTTTTTTTCTCTCATGGTTTCATGTTTTAAAGTTAAAGGTCGAATCATTTCCTCTGTGTTTTTGTTTTTAGTTAAAGTTTATCCATCTGCCTTGTGAAGAGTAATGACTTGCAAATAAATGTGTCCCACTTAGAGAGCTTTTACACCAAACACTAAAAATAGCAGACAGCTAATCCTAGCTGTTGGCTGTATTTTCATTTATTTATTTGGTTCATTTATTTATTTATTTTGTACCCTTTCTACTTGGCATAAACATGAACTCAGCAAGCTGCTACCCTGCAACTTCAAAATGTGATGACTTGATGTGTTTGGCAGAGCGATATTGATACGGACAGACACAGAAACTCGGAGCTAACGGCGCAGTGCAGTACATTTTGTAAATACATTTTAAAAACCCCACAGTTTTTGCAGAGTGCTGCAGTTCTTCTGTAAATCGATAAGAATGAGACGCCAAACGTTTTCTTCCCAAAATGTGTTTTGGAAGGTTGACGACTCCTTTTCCACATGTGCTCGGACTAAAAGTTACCACAGAGGCCCCTCAGAGCAGTTAGGTTAGATGGATGTCATGATTCTCTGCCTCATCTTCATTAATTCAGTGGTTTAAGCTAACTTAATGGTGTATGAGTGTGTGTGTGTGTGTGTGTCGTATTATGACTCTTGGGGCCGTTTTGTCTCTGTTAATGAGTTGTCATTTTGTCAGTCAAGATGGCTTTGTGTCCCTACAACCTACTGAGTCACGCAGACTACTAAGTGTAATTACAACACAGTGACAAACCACCAGCCAACACAAAATAAAAACAAGAAAAAAGATTACTTTGTGCTACAGTGCTTCTACTTTTCTGTTAGTTTCTTCATCTTCAGCTTTTGGAGTAAAAACAATTCTGAGCCGTGTCCCAGCTGATGCTGCCTCTGTAGGGTCCAGATACCACCTCAGGCTACCAGCAGTGACACTCACCCTAGTCAGTGCAAAACTACTGAAAAGTCAGTCCTTGATTTTAAACTGTACTGCCCAAAAAAAAAACACCCTGCAAAAAATAAAATGTATATATTTTTTCTTAATGTGTAAGAGAGTTAGGAAAATGAAGAGAGTGAAAAAATGTTGCCTCTTAAAGTAAATAAACCAATTTTCTCTTCCAGCATTTACACAGAACCTCTACTGATATAAGCAGATGTCTGTGTAGAAACGCACTATACTGTAGTAATAAGTGGGCCGATAAATGGATTACTGCAGCTGCCCTCTGGAGCATGAAGCAAAGGCATGACTCAACCATTTACCAGCACCAAACAATGACTCAGCACATTTACACGTCACAAACTCAGCTTCATTTCCAACACCTGGACAAACAAGTTTGATGTAAATGATACAGAAAGTGTAGACTGTTACTCGACGCCCCATAAAGATAAATGGTTCTGAACTCGTGATCCTGATCACAGCTGTGTGGGATCAGGTGCAGCAAAACAAACTCATGTCGTAAGGCACTTTTGTGCAAGGTGAGGAGAAACTGTAGATTCCTGGCAGAGCGATAGAGATTTTTTTCTCTTTTTATTTTCATGAGTGGACTTGAAAGTTGTTGAAAAGCCAGCTTTTGCTCACCAGCAGTGCCTCACCTTTACACAGCAGAGGGGCAGAGCGTGCTCTGGTATGGGTGATGATGTTCTCTTTCTCCTTTTGCTGAAGGTTATTATTCCTGGGACTAGTCCTTACATGCACCAAACCATCACTGTTTGGAGATTACTTTACTTGCAAAACTAAATATAGAAAGAGTGCAGGAGATTAAACATCTGGGTGTAATCCTTGATCACAAATTTTGCTGGAAACTTCGCATGAAATATCGCTGCTAAAACCTTGTAATTCCAAAAATTCAACTTTTCAGAAAATGAAAAGCTGTTCCTATTCAAAATGACAAAGCCTGGATCATCACAACTCCTCAACCTCCCCTGATGCTTTTCTTGAAAACGTGTCTAATAAACCACTGACAGATGTGAAAGATGACCAAACAGCCAAACAGTGATACAGTGTTAAAGCAAAGGTAGCACAAAGCAACAGGGTGGGAAAGACAGGGACATTTTTGAGTCAAAAAGTATATATGGTCCTGTTCATTTATTTAAACAGATCTAATTCACTGTCTTAATGTGTTAGGTAACACCTATAAGTCCACCATATCTTCACTGTCAGGCTAAAACCTCATAGTTTTGTTTTTAATACATGTAGTGTCAGATGTTGCTGCTCTTCATGTAAATAATCATGTTATTTTTCAGAGATCTAGATTATTATTTAAAATAGTAATTATGTATACACTTTGAACAGAAACTTGGCAAAACCGCAAAAAATTTGAAAAGTGCGGAAATTTTTCATTCATGCATCAAAAATGGCAAACATCTAGGCACTCAGATGATCTGTCCTAGCAGTTGGATGTTATTGCTCCAGTAGTAGCAATTACAAGATAATAAATAAAAACATAGTCATAATAAAGACACAGCCCAGTGAAAGCTAACGCCTCTTTGCTAGGTGGGGGTTTGATTAAGTCCAGGTACATCAGAGCGTAGACGAGCAACAGCCTGTGACCCAGTTCATCTTTGTTGCTCAGCATGACCTCATTCTGACTGCACAATAAAACACAAATCAGATGCTGCAGCTGTTTCCATCTGCCACACAGCACCACGCGGCGAAAGCTAAAAAACGTCAATGATTCAGCTCCTTTTCACTGACCTTCAGCATGTCACTCTGAAGGTCATCTATGCTCTCAGTTTGTAATTAACAACTGGACGTTTCTCAACTGCATCACATAGTCAAACAAATCAGATGCGTGCGTGCGTGCGTGCGTGCGTGTGTGTGTGTGTGTGTGTGTGTGTGTGTGTGTGTGTGTGTGTGTGTGTGTGATCCCAGGTGATTTTGAGCTTACGGACAAGAGGTCCGCTGACCTTAATCCTGTCCCACACGTGTGTGTGCATGAGTATATATTAGATGTGTCATATGCATCACCTTAACCAGAGCTTACAAGACCACACACACCCTAACAAACAATGAAAAATGAGATAAGCTTGTTAGGGAGGCTTTGGCTCAAAGGACACTTGATTGTGTTAGAGTTCGTTCCTGTGTGTGACCTGTAGGAAGCCACATGTATCATATCAAGAGTAGGGTGACCAGATGTCCTGTTTTGTGCGAGATCGTCCCACATTTTCATCACTTTTCACACGTACTGCAAATTGAGACAATGTCCCACATTGACTAACATCAAGCACATCCTTGTTGATGCATTTCTTCACTCCGCAATGGTTTGTGCTATAAAAAAGTTCAAATGGTTTTTGAAAGAAGAAAAGTTGCTCTTTCAGCTCAGCAAAGTGTTATTATGGTTATTTGCGTTCCGCGGTTACATTAGACCCACAAACCGGCCTCCCTCGCGCACACGAACGTAGCTGGTAGGGGAAGAAATGAGTGACGGAGAGCAAAAGCAGACCAAAAGTGAGTAATGACCCGCGGCCTAGCGGTAGAGCACCTGCCTTTAATGCTGGAGACCTGGGAGCTAATCCCAGTCAGAACATGTCACAAAATCAGATTTTATTTTTCCTTAAGAAAATAAATAATGAATAAATTATTTTAATTATTACATTGAATTTACTTTTTTTAAAGTACAATGATTAAATTTTGAAAATCCTATAGTATTTAACATACCTCACATTGTCCCCCACCAACATGCTCCTTGTCCCACATTGTGTTGGTTTGGATCTAATCAAGAGCATATCAGACAAAAGATAGGTCTTCATTTATTACGTTGGGTTTAATTGAGGTTAACATAAAGGTGATCATTTTATGGTAGCTTGCATCCTGTTAGAGCCACTCAGAAGGGCAAACATCAAATAAAACATCAAGTTTAAAGTTAACATTTAGAGGGAAAACATCAAAAACCTTTTTCAAAAATAAAAATTTTATTTTAACATAAATAATTATAAAATAAATCATCACTGGCACAAAAACTTGAAATATCCACAATGCTTTGTGTAAATGAACTATAATGACCTTACTTATAGAGTTTAACCCTTTGTGGACTCCTGTCACTAACATCAAACCACTTCTGGGGAGTCACGGATCCCATGTAGATCTCTGTGTCAAACCAACATGAGTAAGCTCATCTTGTCCTGTTAGTAACAGTTTCAGGTTTTGCATCCATTTATAAGTTTTCTTCTTTTTTCCCCAGTGTTCTTGCCTTTAGGAAGAAATGCATAACGTGTGCATCTGTGTGCTTCCTTCAAGCGTGTTTGTGCACAAGTGTGTGTTAGATCATTATGTGTGATGTGAAGCCATCTGGGTTGGCTGGCTCATTTGTATATCTGGTGTTAACCACTATAAATATTCATGATCAGGGTCTAAACTGGGATGAATATTCATTTGGCCTGGAGGCCAGAGATGGTGTGGAGAAGCTGTGATTTTAATCAGCAGAACAGAAATTAACGCCACCTTTTTGTGGTGGACGAGGACACTTGATGATTGCCACGAGCCACTTACTACGCCGAGAGATGCACCATATGTATGCAGATGATTACATTTGCTTAAGTTGCATGGGAGCTGTGTTTGGGAAACTGTGCCTGCGAGAGGAGAGGGACTGGAGGAAACTCGACTTGTCTTGGGACAGAAACATTTAAGGATGCTGAAATGACTCTTTTGAAATGACGAAGGAGCTGCAGGGCAAATTAGCTGAAGTCACAAGCAGCAGTAAAAGGCAGTGATGGCATTTGTTAAATCTATCAAACATCTGAGGCTGGATCTCTAAATCTCTAATTCTCTTAGACGTTTTAACCTGTATGTTTTTTGTTTCTTTTACAGGCAGATTAAAAAAAACAATTTCTGCCTATAAAAATCTCATATTAAATAGCTGTGAGATTTGAAAATGATTTACAAGCATTTTTAAAACAGTCTTTAAAAAATAATGAATTGTCAGCAAAAATAAGATTATAGACAATTGTGTTTTAGCCCTTTAAACTGAACTTACTGACAGTTATTTGAAGTTTTGGCCACTGAATGTTGTTGTGAACTATGAAAATGACATTTTCAGTGTGTTTATGTTTAATTTCTTCTTTTTTTTATTTTATGTTTGAACTTTACAAACTTAAACAAATCTGTAATGATTGAATAGTTATTAGATTAAAACTGAAAGGATTAATGTGTGTAAAATGTTTTGTATTTCCTAAAAAACAGCTAGCTGAGTGACAAAGTTTTATAATGAATTAAAAATGAGGGAAAATATGAGATAATTAAATTAATTTTAAAACAAGTTATTTAAAGGCAACGCACTGAGCTGTTTCTCCCACTCAAGGTCATCTGTTGAATACAGACGTTTGTGTTGTGATGTATGAATCAGTGCTGGGAAAAGAGTCCAGAAAAATCAATTAAAATGATCTTTCAACCTCGGTATGAACCAAACTGTGAAGTGAATTAAAATGATTTCTGTAAGATGTGCATTTACCAAAATGAACACAATAATTTATCAGACATGCTTTGCAAAATGTACAGTACTTATTATCAGTCCTTCCAAAATGCACCCACATACGAGCGAATAGCAGAAAAGCACAGCGGCTACGGCACTCCTACACGTTAAAGAGCATGGATGGTTTATCCTCTATGCCTCAGTGCTGTCAGCCAGACCCAGACAGACCCTGCTGGAGGTTCGTCCCATTTATGTGTCAGAAATGGACTGATTTCAAAACAATTTTGGCCACAAATGAAACATTTTAATAAAGACTCTAAAAAATTCTACAAAAATACAAGATGACGGTGGTGTTCTATCAGTTATCTATATGCAGTAAGGACCACACCCACTGGTGACATCACTCAAAGTGCATGGACTTTCTAGAAACAGGAAGTCGTGCTCTTACCAGAGATTAAGAGAGACACTGCTGCAGATTAGCAACAAATTAACAGCTAATTTTGGGGTTTTATAAAACAACTCTTGCTCAAAAAAACCATCCTAGTGCTTTAGGACTCTATATTACCTGTTTGCATGTGAACATGTGTTTAGTTTATGGTGTTTATACAGTGAATCTGTCAGTAAGTAGGGCCTGTTCACAGTGAGGGTTAGACTGCTCCAGGGCTGCTCATTGTCACCAGCTCTGTTTCTAGCCTTCATGGACAGATTTTCTAAGCCAAGCAAGGCTCTTGATATACAAGTTGAGCTACATTTCTATCCTCAAATATGGTCAGGAGCTTTGGGTAATGGCCAAAAAGACAAGATCATGAAATCAAGCCACTAAAATGAGTTTCCTCTGCAGGCTGGCACAGCCCTGGACATAGGGTGAGGAGCTCAGACATGTGGGAGGGACTTAGAGTAGAAACACTGCTTCTCTATTGAGAGAAGCCTACTTAGATCATTCAGGCATCTGGTCAGGATGCCTCCTGGATGCCTTCCTGCGGAGGTGTTTCAGACATGATCTGCCAGCAGTAGACCCCATGATCAATCCAGAACCCCCTGGAGGAATTAAATCTCCAGGCTGGCCTGGGAACGTCTTGGTGTCCCACCTGGTGAGCTACTGGCTGGGCTGGGCTTCTCTGGGGCTGCTGCCTCCATGACCCAGACAGACCAGGATAAGTGGAAGACAGTGAGGGGAGGCACAAGGCATTTATGCTGCAGCAGGAGTACAGTAGAATAATTTGGATGTTGTTCTTTTGAAACAAACTAAACAAATGGTCTGGTTCACAAACAGGTAACATAGTGTTTCCTGATCTGACAGCCAAGGGTTTTGTTCCTGTCAGATGACTACTCTTGTTTCTTGAGCCTCCAGCTGCTGTGATGATGTCACTGGTGGGTGTGGTCCTCACAGTAGATAAATAACTGGTAGAACGCCGCTTTAAAATGAGCAAAACACCCCTTGAAAAGCATTTTGGTTCTTGAAGCTCACCATCATTTCTAGCATCAATGTTTTGTAAAAACAGTTTTTCTTGCAGTTCTTCTGCACCATAACTCAGGAACAACATCCCACAACCTGGTAGATGTTGAAGAGTTGTCCACTGTGAAGATTGTGTTTGAACAGAATCTGATTTATTTTTCCGCCCACAGTCCAGCTGACTGAAGCCTTCCACAGTTCTGACAAAGATGTCGATGCAAAAGCAACAACAAAAAGTGGTTTTTTGATTGTTTTTTTTGAGAATATTGTGAGACTGAGGCATTCGCTGTCTTCTGTGTGTGAGTGTTATCATGTCTACTTTACTGTGAGTAAAGGAAAATGCAGAGAAATCTGAAATACACCGTTATTCCTGCACATAAACGCACACAAATCCAGAGCGCTTTAAAAGAAAACAGCAGGAGGTAGAGCAAAGAGCCTCCTTGAAGAATAGACATGAATTATTCACTCCATCAGACAAGAGCACAAAGAGGGGATGAAGGAGAGGCTGAAGGAAAATAGAGATGGAAGTAAAGGAGGAGACAGACAGATGGGTTGACAAGGACAGTCGGAGTTAGTGTCGTTTTAGCAGATGTTTGACATGAGAAGGTCCTCGAAACAGATTCAACCTCACCATCAACAAAACATAAAACATGCAAAGTGAAAAGGAAATATTAAACAGACCAAACTAATTGAGGTCACGCTACCACTCATCAATATAAAACCAAGCGTTTTTAAATTAGTTCTCGTTTCTAAATCAAAACCTTTATTTTGTTTCTAAAAGGAAAGAATCCAGTGAAACCCCACAGCCAGGCTGCAGTTCTCTGCTCTTTATCACATCCAGATCTGGTTCCTGCTTTTATTCTGCTCCTAATGCAGCAGTTCTATATTAACTGTAGTAGACAACAAACAATCCGGGTGCTCGATTCAGTGTAATGGAACTTGTAACCACTGAGTGCAGGAGCTTTATCAGCTACACACAGTTGTTGTAATCTGCATTCCAGAGCTGCAGTTCTTTTGTGGCGAGAGTGATTTGGCCTGTCAAGTACCTGCATGTTTACTAAAACGTAGACAGAGTGGAAATATACAAGAAATGTAGAGGATAACAGAAGCCGGCTGCTGTATAATAAATACTCCATTAAATCTGAGACCTACTGCTGTTGGTTTAGTCTGTCCAGCAGCAGGTAGCGGATCCATTCAAATGGTCCGTTTGTGTCTTTTTGATGATTCTTTAATTCACTTCTTTTCCAAAAGTGATGCTTGAACAGATTTACTATAGATAGATCTAACATCTGATGCAGGAATGAAAAATAAAAAATGAAGTCTAAACCAAGCAGGTTCTCCCCCTAGTGGCTGGTTCCAGTATAGGTTTCAACCCATGCCTGCTGTAACCTGACATTTCCCTGGAAATAAAAACTCAAACGAAAGATTTTTACAGGTCTTCATTTAGTTCTTTTCTTGCAGCTCTTTGTTCAAATGTTCATTTTTTAACATGTTAACGGGGTATTTCTGTCATTTTGAAATGGCGTTCTATCAGTTATTTCTCTACAGTCAGGACCACACCCACCGGTGACATCACTCAAAGTGAGCAAGTCTCTAGAAAGAAGAAGTAGTCCTCTGATTGGAGCAAAACTCATGGTTAGTCAGAACAGGAGAGACACTGCTGCAGATCAGTGATCATACTAGCAACTAATTTTTATGTGTTTAAAACAATTCTAAATTTAAAAAAAGGCATACACTTTTTATACTACTGCAGCACTACACACAGTAGCATAGTAATTCAGACGTTGTTCAGTTGAAACCAACATCATAAACAGTCTCATACAGAATTGTAGATGTTCAAAAATAATATAGCATCAAAGGGCATTGGTATGAACATGTTGAGCAGGAGTTGTTCTGAAGTTCTGAAAACTAACCTGCTAACACAGTGTTTATTTTTAAAATCTCAGACATTTTAGGACCACAGCAACACACCAAAACAAGCAAAACAGCCTTAGCTCATCAGTCCTAAAGGACATGAAAACTATTTCTCTGACAGTCACAAACTTATCTAAAACAATTTATAGAAAACATTTCCAAGAGTTGGTAGGAAAACATACGACTACATGTTTGACCACATGAGCTGGGAGAGTGGGTCACTTATCTCCCTTTAACAATAAGGAGACAATCCCATTGGATTCTCAGTATCCATAGCTCTTACCACACCAGCTTATTGCTAATGAATAAGATGCTGACTTGACAGCAGAATGAGCTCCACAGGTCTTAATGTTTGGCACTCATCTGCTCTACATTCAAGGGGTTTGGATTTGGAGATTTGTAAATGAATTTTAAATCCAACTGGTTCATTTAGATAGATGCAGCATAGAAATTATATATTTTTGTTCCATGAACTGGGATGCAGGCAAAAGCTTCATTGAACCTATTTAAAAAGGCACTTTATTTTGAAAACAATTGGATCAACACTAGTTTTGCATTTACAGCTTCACTCCCTTATTTTCCCTTTTTAAAGTAGAGCAAGGTGTAATTTATGAGGTATAAAACCTAGAAAACGATTAGGAAGAGATTAAACAATGTGCTGCTTGTCAAACATGCAGCATTGTGATGTTCTTGTATAGAATCTGCAGTAATCTTGTGGAAATTTCTAGAAGCAACGGAGGATAAAAAAGGGGATGAAAGTGAGGAGTGCAGGACAAACATCAGCATGAAAAAACACTGAAATCTCATCACTTATTCAGCTGCTTGGATAAGAATAAGAGCAGCAGAGAGATAGCAGCACGAGGCCACATGAGGAAGAGAAACTAAATACTGGAGTGATGGTGGAGCCATATCCAGTTTCATCATTTATTCAATAGTCCAGCAGAATGAAAGAGAAAAGCTGGGAGGTAACGTGAGAGTGAGTAAGAAAGCAGAAGAGCCTAAGAGGCTTTGAAAGACTTCGTGAGAAGTTTCTATCGGGTTTCCAGATGGTTTTAGGAAGAAATGCACTCTGTCTTTCAACCAGCCGCTCCACAGCTGGTAGCTGGTCTCTGGTGAGGGTGTGTCGTACTTTACAACAATAAGGAGATGACTTTTCTTCTGAAGAGTCTGTGATGAAGGCTTTGAAACATGACAGATGAAGGGATGGGTCTGGTCTTTAATGATCTTGAATGAATTGTCATGATGTGAATTCTTCATCTAATTTAGTTAATCATACTGTATTTTATTATAACCTCAAAATTGATTTCACAAAGTTCTGCTGTTTAAAGAAGAACTGGATGTTTAAAAATAAACTAAAGTGGCAGAATTCAGTATTAGGTTTACAAAAATTAAATATGTAAAAGTGTATTTGGACCCTATGATGAGCTGAAATCTGACTAGAACAGCAGTAACCCCATCCAAAAACATCTCCCATCTCAATCGGGGTCATTAGGTGTTGGTTATAAACCTCACACTGAAGTTTGTCTGGTGGGAGCCCAAAGCGTTCCAGCCTACAGATATAATCCCTCCAGCATGTCCTGAGATGGCCTCCTGCTGCAATATCTATGTCTGAAACATCTCCCCAAGAGGCATCGTGACAAAATGCCTGAACCTCTTCAGCTGGTCCCTCTGGACATGGAGGATCAGAGGTTCACCCTACATCTCTAAGGCTGAGCCCAGCCACCCTGTGGAGCTAACTCCCTTCAGCTCTAAATCTAAAGCATCTCTTTCTGACTCAGCTCCTTCTTTACTATAACAAACTGGTTCAGATCCCTCACCACTGCAGAAGCTGCTTCAATCTGTAGATGTCCCGCTTCATCCTTCCATCACTCTCTGAACAAGATTTAGATACTAAAACTCCTCCACTTCAGAAGGACCTCAAAGTGTGCTAACTTGGGCCAAAGTTACAGCTTTTAAGGTGGTTGTACAGCTGTTTAAATACAATAAGAAAACAGGAAAGCTTTTTTGGTTCAAACAAAAGATCAAACTCTTATAATAAGGATGACTGTGTTGTTTGTTCATGGAGGTAACATTTAGATTGTGTGCTACTTAAGATACAACAATACCATATTTTCCTAAACTGAGGTTGAGTATGAGTACTTTCTGATATGGAGTACAAGTACTAGTAATTTCCAAAGACCGAAGTCATAGTTTGGTACAACAGGGGGAAAAAGCCTAATGATAGTTCTGTTGTTTTTTTATTTTTATTTTTTTTACAGACAATAACTTTCCTATAAAGCAGCATGTCATTTTACATTAAAGTGATAATATGCAACTTTTTCATATTTTTAAATCTTTTCCTCGAGCCAGTATGTGCTAATATGACCCTTTACAAAGTTAATGAAAAGTCACTTAGCCCCATCTGGTGATTAGATCCGGAATACCACGATTGCAAGATCTCTGTCGCCGTCACGGTACCCAGGAAGTCACGTGTCTCACGAGGGTTAGGCTAACCCAAAGTGGCTAGCTGTTATGCTAGCGCTGGAGTGTTTTTAGCTCATGGTTCCTGATTTTTTTCAATCTCTCCCTGCTTGAACACAGCTGATTTCTTTGAAAGAGTAATTAACCGCTCCTGTAGAAAGCTATGAAGGCTGAGGAGACATTTCAACAGGTAGATTTAGGGGTTTAGAAGCTGAAACAATCTGCTAACTTTTTAATGCAGTGATTTAAAACGGACACCAGAGGGCGCCCAAAACAAGCAAAACTGCATATTATCGCTCTAAGACAGGACCTGTCAGCTGGTTTCTTTATTTTATGAAGTGACATTATTCTATCTATAGTCCTACAGGTCAGGGGTAAAGCTCAAAGTTTCAGCTCCAGTTTTCTCTCTTTGAAGTAAAAATATTAAATAAAAAAGAGTTCAGGTAATCTGATCTGGACATAAAGATAATGTGGAAAATACTAAAAGAAAACATTTACATCAAACCTCTCAGCTAGCTGAGTGCTAGTGTGGGGAAACAACTCTTGGATAAACCCCAAAATGCTAGAATTGCATGCTGTAGAACATTTTATAGTGCATTTGATCATATGAGATAACAGCTTCAATACCAGATACAGTAACTTACTACTTCTGCATAATGAACTTTTATGAAACACCAAACAGTTGGATCATTAGGCTGCAGAGTTAATTGCTGTTGTCTTCCTCTGCTACTCAACTGAGAGCAGAGCATCCTGCTGCAGAAAGCGGTATCAGGTCCATGGTACTGGAGGACGACTACAAGCACAGGGTCATAGTGTCTCACCAATAACCGATGCTGGTACTGGGACAGCCCTAATACCATCAATATACAGTATGATGGTTCAACTAAAAACTCCCAGCTTATTTTTCGTTATTCAGTTGATTAATGTTATAAACTAATGTTAAAACACTCAATTCCGCCATCAGTTTCAGTTACTTTTGCAGAAATATATATATTTTTAATTCTACTGGATTTAATCCCTGGATGCCTCATGAATGCGACCCTTCAAGGAAAGCCAGCTAATTGTTATCTGTCTGCAGCTGCTCCATTCAGAATGACAAGGCCCAAGTAGAGCAGCCTCCCCACCTGGTCCACAACAACCACACTCAGGCCCACGCATGGGTCAGGCTGCCAGATGCTGTCCACTGAACGGCAGTGAAGACAAAAAGGAAGGGACAAAAAGAAGGAGGAACAACAGGGGAAACATAACAATAGAAGGTGTGAAAGAAAGGGAGAAGGGTGTCTGTTTAGTCTCAAGGGAGGATAAGAAGGAGGTGTGAATGTGTGAAAGAGATGAAGGAACTGATGGAGTGATGAAGAAGAGGAAATAAAGGTGAGGGAGTCGCATGGACTGTGGAGAGATGGATTTAGAAGGTTTCACAGCAGAGGTCAAGGAAGTGTTACTGTGTATCTCACAGTCACATCACTCAGGAGGAGGAGAGGACAAATAGAGAGAGGAGGAAGACGGGATGACTGCAGGAGCAAGAGAGGAAGCTAACAGCAATGGGGAGGGGAAAGGTTTGTTGAAAGCTTTTTCAGGGTGAATTTTTAGTGCGAAAATACAGATACAATGAAGAGGGAGTAAAAGGAGATAGCATGGTAATCTGGAGGTAGTTCGTTTAAAACAAAGACTAAAACACAAAGACATGCACAATTAGAGGTTTTAAAGCTGGTAAGAAACTGGACTTTTTTTTTTTATTTAAGCAAGAGCTGTTTTACTATAAATACTTGAAAATTAGCCACTGACTTGTTACCAACCTGCAGCTAGCCTCAAGCTATTAGCTCCACACAGGGTGGCAGCTTGTTTCAGCGGCTCTGTTTTGGTACAAGTGGTTTTTGTTTTTCAAATTGAGGGTGTTGCTTTCTTGAGTAATTGTCTTGTCCTGGTTTGGATGCTGTGCTGCTTGGAGATTTTTTTTAACCTTTTTTGGGGGGCTCTTGTTTTGATGTATAATCATAGCAACTATAGAATTAGTTACCAGAAAGAGCAGCTAATTGACATCTCAAAAGCCCAAATAATACCCAAACTGTGACGCAGAGTCCCAGACGAGCTTAAGAGGAGGAGCCATAGATGTAGAGTGGGAAAAAGGTGGGTTTATAGTCATGATGGGGATCCAGAGATTTCTTGCTAATAAGATGGAGGAACTTGAAGTGCAGATGAGGACCCAGTCAGAACAATGGAATACAGTATTATGTGTTTCATAAGACATGGCTGAAGGATCATATCCCCAACTTTGGATGATACCAGCAGACATTTAAAGAGGAGCATTAAAAGCACAGGAGGTGGATGTTTATCATCAACATATGATGTAATCCAGAAATATTGTTTCTGCAACCCAGATTTTGAACTGCTATATTAATACAGCAAATCCATTGCAACACAGAAGATCCTTCCTGTCCAAACAGACTATAGTGACTTTATGAAAAACGTAAATGCATTAAACCAGCTGCAGGCTCAGCCTTAGAGATAGGGTTAGGAGCTTGTATATCTGGGAGGTACTCAGAGCAGAACTGCTGCTCCTCCTTTTGAGCCAGTTGAGGTGGTTCGGCATCTGGTCAGAATACCTCCTGAACGCCTCCCTGGGGACGTGTCCCGGGCATGTCTCGCCAGCAGGAGGCCCCCAGGTCAACCCAGGACAGGCTGGAGGAGATACATCTCTGGGCTGGACAGGGAACACTTATGGGTTCCAGTAAGGAGCTGGTGGAGGTGGCCAGGGAGAGGACAGTCTGGGATGCCCTCCTCGGGATGCTTCCCTGTGACCTGGACCTGGAAGCAAACTGTTACCTAAACGTCCAAATTCCCACTGGGATTAATAAAGTATTGTTGATTTGATTGGATTGATTTGAGTGAGTATTGCTCTACTGCTCCAAAATGACCAAATTATCCTGAAAAATTCAAATGAAAGCCTGAAAAACTGACTTTGATCTGCCTAGATTGGATTCTTTTCACTCCTTCACTTTGAACTTCAGCTCTCCTAATGTTACTTAATTTCCCATCACCCTTTTCAATTTTTGCTCATTAATACACCACAAAATTTGTCTCAATTCCAAAGACATTAAGCACACACGCACGCATGCACGCACGCACACACACACACCCGAACACACACAGATAATCACACACACACTGGTCTGACTGTCTTACTGCTGTTTGTAGTGCTCATTTCAGTTCACAGTGGGCAAGCTGGGAACAGCCTTGCAGCCAATTTTCTAAATGCTCCCACTGTGTGACTGCAACTGTTTGCTAATGGGAACGTTGCTGTGAGCTAACTCTGCCAGCGAGCATCTTCATTTAAACTGTCCTGACGTCAGCGTGGTGTTTCTGTCAATATGCTTCTCCATGCAAAACTTTGAGAGGAAGCATCGAAAACACAAGAGAAAACAAATGGTGGGAAGCATGGAGTGAAGAAAAAAGCAGGAAAATTTTGTTGCCTTGTTTAAAAAATCACAAACTACATGCTACATGTCTGTAATTTAGTTGTAATTTGTAAGTGAAATGGTGTCAGCATCTCCAGATCCTTTTGTTTGAGAGGGTTTTTTTGTTCTAAAACAACTCCCTCAGGGTGATGCTGACACACACAGACGTTCAGCTGATTGATTTAACGTGTTGGCACTGAGCCCTGCCTCTGTGCTAGTTTATAAACCAGAGTTCTAATAGATCCAACTAAACACCAGTGTGCGCGCACACACACACACACACACACGAGGGAAAACACGTGTGCTAGGAGGTGTAATTGAGTCATTTCTAACTGAGACCGAAAATTAGTGCACATATGCAGATTTAAAGCATGTAAACAAATCACTAACCCACAAAACAAAGTCCCGTTAGATCAGATGTTAATAAAAAATTGGGAGCTTGAAGTACAGGGTAATTATGAGGGGGAAACATTTACTGATTTGTGCAGGTGATGCTTTTTCTTCCTGCTTTCGTAAGTCTGTTGAAAATGATTCGATCAATGAGGTGATTTGGTGAAACGAGGTGTTGAACCGACGTTAAAACCGGCAAGGGTGAAACCTCTGACAGCTGTAAAGTCATGTAAGTGATGCAGGGGGGAATCTAAAGCTCATTTTCATTTAGAGAAGAGATCAACTAAAGACCTCCAAGACCCTCTTAAAGGATTGCGGAGTGGCCTCAGACCCTTATGGTCCATCCAGCTGATTTAAGCCACTACACTCTGCTGATTAGGATGAAGAGAACATTAGAAAAAGCTGCATAATGAAATGGTGTGTAGGTAAAGTTGACAGGTGTTGGAGTTACAGGGTCATTACCATCATAATCACCCACTAACGACACAGTGGGAGATATGGGAACTCTCTCCTCGCCGTTTCTCTCTTTGTCTCTACCGCTCTGTTTGACCCTGCAGCAATCAGTCAGTGTGCATGAGTTCACTCTGATTGGAAAATGTTTGAGTCGGTGCACGATGAGTCCACCGGAACATAGTTGGGAGGCATGCAGTGCATTAGGGGCAGCAATAAAACAGCATATTTAACCCCCAGGTGTCAGTTTAATTTACTACCGTTTTGTGTCATTAAGTATAAAAATTTCCACTTCCAAAAAACTGCTATAAAAACTTTACAACTTAGTATTTCCTTCTGCATAGATCTGTTAGATAACTTCAGCGCTGCTCTAAACTACCAAACCTTCAGGGATTTTGAGGATTTTAACACTTTAAATGCCAATTTGATTACTTCATCTCCTTGTTGCTTTTAATAAAACTAATTTTGGGTGGCTGGGGGATTTTTATTTTTAATAAACCAGTCCTTTAAATTTTGATAAATACCTAAAATAATAACTTGGATGTTTTATTTTTTTTTATGCAAGGCATTATGGGTATTGTATGCACTTGCTTTACTGCTGGTTTAGTTTTTGATTCTCTTTTAAATCTCAAAATAATGACTTCATTTAAAAAAAAAGAATAAAATAAAACATTTTGACTTCAATCTGAACTCCGCCTCATTTTTGTATTTTCTCTTGAGAGGCCCTGTTGTACAAAAGAGAGTAAAACTTTTTAGGACTTTTTTTTACGTTTCCAGTTTTAGGTAATAATTCCCCTTCTTTTTAGTGAATGCTTGCTGAGGGACAGAACATAATATTTTACTAAAAACATTGAAAACTTGCTTGCATTGTGCTTTTTCCTCTGAGTTGACAAGTCTGACATCTGCAGTTTTATTTTCTTTGAATAAATCATCATACCTAGTTTTCTGCTGTAAATATTTTCTGTTTAGCACCAAACTACAGGTGAAGTCAGATTAAATGCTGGATGCAGCAGAGCATTTAGCAGCTTCTGAGCCTTCTCACTGTCCCGTGCAGACCAAAGCAGAGCTAAATGAATGATGAATTACACTCACATTTACTGGGCCTCGGGAAACCTGATGCAAGTTTCTCAATGTCTGCTTGAGGGGAACAACATGTGTGCTTACAACAGCCACATCAGCTTCAGTTGATGAACATTTAGTGTAGTTTTTCTGCTGCCCTGAAGTCAAAAACCTGGTGTTTAAATTAATTAGCTGCAGTAAAGTCATCTGACACATACTGTAGATAATTAGACACCGTCCATAAGGTAACTAATGTGGTTTTCTGAATTCTAGCTTAATTGTAAGTATCAGCTCTCTTGACCTCCTTTTCCTCTTGTTTCTTCTCTGTGGAGTTTAAAGTTACAGTACTGAGTTTTCTCCATGAGGTAGTCAGGCAGGTGTTTTAAAGAAATTACCTGGGCTTTTTGCTGGAATGAATCTTTATTGTGATCATGCATATTTAACCATCTGTAGGGCAAGTGATCATGTTTATTCAAATGCTCCGAGTTAGGATTTGCAGCCTAAACCTAAAGCTTTTAGAATAATGCTTTAACAATGAAAGAATGTAGAAAAAAGTTGCAGACTTTTCAATTGTTACAATTTAAGAAGTACAAATATTAGAAAAAATGATCTAAATAAAAATAACTAAAAAGTAATGCAAAAGTAAAAAAAAATGCAAACCTTCAAAAAGATAACAAATAACTAAATGAAAATTTAAAAGTTACAAAAAAGTAAAAATTAAAAAGGACAAACATTTAAAAAAGTTAACTGATTTACTAACATAAATCAATGTAAAAAATTGTTAAAGTTAAAAAGTACAAATGTTCAAATAAATACAGTTACGTTTATTAATAATACTTTAAAAAAGATTTGAAGTTGAAGAGAAAAAGCAAAGGAGATGAATTAGTGGTAATTGTCAACAACAGTTGGTGTAATCTAACATGCTCCTGTGAAAGATCATTTATGCAGTCCAGATATTAAACTGATATCTTAACAACAGAGTGTCTTCAGTCAGAGGCTCCTTCAGTTCTGCTGCAACACAAGATCCTTCCTGTCCACAGCTAAAAACACTTGATTAAACCTAAACAAGTTACTTAAACGTACATCTGGAATTAACAAAGTATTTTTGATTTGAAATAACACAAAAGTACTATAAGGAATCACTTGCACCAATGTGAATGGACACATCTAATGTATCATTTAAAGGACATTCTTCTCTATACCTTTAATCTTTCAAAGTGTCTGCACTGATAAATATTTCAGATAATTATCTGTAAAAAGAATCTGAGAGTCTGGCTAGGTTGACTAAAAATGCCTTTGTCTCCCTCACAGTTTGTTTGATATAATTTTCATTACATGCGTGCTGCAATAGCAGTTTGCTCAAAGGGGATAATAAGGTCATTGGATGCTCAAATCATGGGTTTTCTTTCAGTTTGAATTAGAGGAATATATTATTGTTGGATCTAATGATGCTACAAGTCAGAGAGATGGAAAGAAAACTTCAGATAATTACAAAAGTAGAGAGACTTCACAGTCAGCAAAACTAAGGAGATAGAGATGGCTATTAAAAAGTCTTTGACTCAGTTACAAACGGTCCTTTTGATGACGCAGCAGGACTGAGAGAGCAGAGGAGGTGAAGCATGCTGAATGTCTTCTGTAAAAGAGAGGAAGGTAAAGGTAAAGGCTCTGACCTGCGTAGAGCTCACAGTGTCTGACTGGTAACAATGTAATTACGTCTCTGTCTGGCAGTCGGCTCAGCTCTGCCAACCCAATCTAACAAAACCAACTCGCTCAAACTACTGTTTCACTACAGGAAGACAAAAGAGACACAGAGCTGTTAATCCAGTTCTGAGCTGCTGGTTTATCAAGTCCTCGTTTAAGACTGTTCTTAAAACAAAACAGTGTCATGTTTTTCTTAAAAATCACACATTGCAGCCTTGGTTTGAACCAAGAATTAATATGGACAAGACCTGAAGCCACAACCTCTCATTTCCATGTTGTATTTAGGGGAAAGCAGAAATGATGTGTGCCACACATCATTTCGGGGCGGGGCGGGTTCTAAAAATAGACGCGGCAATGCGGGTCGGGTTGGGGCGGGTCAGAAGTTTTCAAATGTGCAGGACATGCGGGTCGATAAAAACCCTGACCCGCGCATCTCTAATGTGTGGCCACATGATTACAGTATATACACCTCAGAACAACATACAGTGTAATGGGATTTATTCTCTGTATTTGACCCTTCTCTGTGGAGCAGAGGGCAGTCAGTTTCATGGTTCCTGGGTGGCAGCTGGGGCTTCAGTATCTTGCCCAAGGGTACTTCAACACATGGCTTAGGACTGGGATTGAACCCAGATCTCCTGACCAGTGGACAACCCCTCATCCTTTGGAGTCACAATCACCAGTCTTGAGTACTCAAGATGTGGAGCTGAAAGTCCCTCATGCTAGCCTGAGCACAATCCTGGTGGCTTGTTTTTAAGGAATTTAAAAAAAAGAAGAAAATAAGTATCTGGCCAGTAATTTTATGCTATTCTTTACTACTGCACTGTATAAAAATACTTTAATGACCCCTTACACACACACTAACCCTCACATCTTACAGTAAGATGATTTAAAAATACCTTTTAATTTTAAGCAATAAAATGCAATATTGCTCCCTTAGAAAAATAAAACAAAAGGTGCTATGCATGGGTGTTTTAATGAGGTTTTATTTTTATGGTGTCATGAATTTAGATGATTTTTTACAAATCAGTACTGATTAACATTTAATGAAAACACTGACCTGTTTTAAATGTTTTTCTACTATACCTCTCCATTTGTCTTTCAACTTCGATAGTCACACTTTTTGATATTAACATTATATCTGTATTTTATTGCTCTGTTTTATTTGTGCCACAGCTTCATCCCACATCATTTTAACAATACACAGAGGAAAAATGGAATTCAAACTATAATTTCCACAAATCAATCACCAATAATGATGCTGACCTGCTGGTGTGCAGCAGATTTAGAGATTCAAATAATTTGAGTAATTTTTATGGAATTCATGTTTTGTATTTGCGATGAACTCTGCACTAAAGTATTTTCTTTTACGTGGAACTTTTACACATGTGTGTGTTGAGTCATAAATCTCCAAAACAAGCTTGTTTTAGATGAGGAGGTCTTGTTGGAGAGACTCTCATCAAGATGATATCCATGCATCTTCTGACCTGTCTAATCTGTAGAGGAAGCAGGAAGCTGGTGTCTATCTCCAGCAGTCATGGGGCAAGAAGCAGGGGACACCCTGTACAGGTCACCAGTCCATTACAGAGCCACACAGAGACAAACAAGACTCATAACCACTCACACCAGTTTATAGTCACCAATTAATATAACATGCATGTCTTTGGACTGTGAGAGGAAACAGGAGTTTCCAGAGGAATTCCATGCATGCATGGGGAGAACATGCACACTTATCAAGATACTTGATTTACTTGGGTTCAAAGCTAAAAGCTTAAAAAGAAGGTTTATGTTACTAGAAGAAAATTGCGCTTTATGCAGTGGCTGGAATGAATATCAGATTGTAAAGGTCACAAGCATCATGGGAACCAGATGGTGGATGTTTCCATAATGTTATGTAACACATTTAAACTATAGGTAGTGCCGGCCTGTGTGTTTATGTAACTTTGGCTCACTGATTAATCTCTTGGATTGCGTGGATTGAAAAGTAAGAAGAAAAAGATTAGAAGTGAAAATTTGATAATGATCAAGTAAAATATCATATTAATGAAATCGTTGCTCAGGTCTGCAGAATTACTCTTTCACTCTTTGAGATAATACAGTGTGTTCCCTCAAATTCATTAAAGATACATGAGCAGCTAAAATAAAAAGGAAAAGATTCACTTTTAAAACAATCAGATTCAAGTCAATATAACAAGACAGAGCAAAGTTATTTCATTTGAAATGCTTTTTAAAATATCTTGCTTGAATTTGCAAAATTCTTTTCTGGAATATCAGCTGATTAACACATCAGGGTGAAGAACTTTCTTTCAGCTCTGCTGCAGGTCCTGAATTACACAGTAGAAATGGCAGTAGAAGAAGAGTAGTATGCTAAAAGCAGAGTCCTACAGCTGATTCAATCTCCAAACACAAACATACCTACACTTTTAAACTTTACAGATATGTGTAAACCTGAAAAAAAATTCTTGCAGATTTTTTAAATTAATGGTTGAAAACTGTTTATTATGTCTGTTTAAAACTCAGCATCACTGCATGGGTTACATACACTGTTAAAAAAAGTAAGTCAGTTCAACTTAGAAACGAAAGTTCACCGGCTGCCTTAAAATTTTGATTCAATTCAACTTAACCAAACACTTTCTTTCAACTCTAAATGTCAAGTTGTACAAATATCATAAATTATAACCATACATTGTTTTAACTTAAAATTGTTAGTTGAAACAACAAATCCTGTTAGCTTAGCCATTTAAAAAAAAAATCAAAAAATCAGTTTATCTTGTTCAACATCCCCCCGTCCATTTTCTGTAACCTCTTCATCCTCCACAGAGGGTCGCGGGGAGCTGGTGCCTATCTCCAGGGGTCAGGGGGTGAGAGGTGGGGGACACCCTGGATGGGTTGCCAGTTCATTGCAAGGTCACAGATGAACAATCAGCCACACACCCAGTCACACAAGGACAAATTACTAAATCAATTAGTCAGACAGTCATGTTTTTGGTCTACGGGAGGAAACCAGAGTAGCTGGAGAGAACACACGAGAACACATTCAAACTCCACGCAGAGAGGCTGCAGTGCCGGGACGCGAACCCACAACCTCCTTGATGCGAGGTAACAGTGTTAACCAACTGCGCCACCATGCAGTCCCTTGTTGAACATACATACAATATATATAACATATAATATATATATATATATATATATATATTATATTTATATATATATAAATATTTTACTTATATGGTATCACCAATAATCCTACTCCTCCAAACCTGCCAAATTTCACAGATTTAAAAAAAATCTATAACTTGCAAATTTAAGTTGACTGAATGAGAAAAATGTAACAATTTGTCAGAATAACTCATAAATTTAAGTTAAAACTTAACTAGGCAAGTTGAGTGAAATTATAAAGATAGATTGAAACAACTTTTTGAGGCTATGATTTTTTACAGTGTAGTAACACAGCAGCTCAGACTAAATGAATGACCCATCATGGGACTCAGAGCACAGCTTCCACAAGCTGCTCTTTTAGTTTGTGAGCATAAACAAACTTATTGTCATTAAACAAATGTTCACAAATTCCAGTCCAATTGTACTAAGAGGATTATGATTGCATGAGCTAATATCATGGGATTTTTTCTCTCTCTCTCTTATTTAAATTTGGGCGAGCCGGTTTATTAGGCAAGATGCAAATTTGTGTGAAAAGCGGTCAGAGGCGCTTTAACTGCTAATGAGACTTGTGAGTTTTGGAATGGATGTGTGGGCCTGTAGTTAAACATGTTTATATACATGTTCTATCTGATGCACATTAATACAGAGATCTGGCTGGTTGCTGCTGAGTTATGAATTTGAGTTTAAATGAAAGACGTGGATGAAGAAGTGGGAAATGGTGTGATCAACATTGTAGAGAACATGTAAGAGAACATCAGAACATGTAGAGAAATGATTTCTGTCGCTGTGTCGATGTTTCTGCTGCACTCGTTTCATGTTTAAAGGGATGTTTTGGCTGATCTGAAGGGTGTTTCTGTAATCGTTACTGTATACTTTCACATTAGATTTCACATTTTATGGTTAATTCAGCAAAAATAATAAGAAACTCCCTTCAAACTTGAACTCTGGATGAACAGGAAGTGCTACAGCTCGCTGCTTTCTACTGAAAAAACCAGACCCATTAAATGTTACTTGAAATGTCTTCAGGTAATTTTGTTTTTCCAGTCTAACACACTAATAAATATTTATAAAGTTTAAAAAAGTATAAATACGTTTGTGTTCGGAGAATGTAACTGCTGTAGAACTCTTCTTGTAGCATACAACTCTTCTTCTACTGCTGTTTTTGCTGTGTAGTGTTGTGTTCTCATTAGTGGCACCTGCTGTTCCAAAGAAGAAGAGAAGTGTTTTAGCTTTTTAATAAATATGTTCAGCCTAAATTTTTAAGAATACACACATAAAAACATCTATGTATCATTTCCTGTCATGTAACTTTATCATCACCTAAATCCATGCCCACTTTTTAGAAACTCAGGTCACAAGCCAATTATAATTAGAAGCAAATAAAACCAAGAAGCATGTCAGGTTTATGGCCAAACGAGATCAGCTCTGACAACCAAATATATGGGTGTAAGCCAAACCAATTTCTTTTTCACATGATTAAAAGATTTCCTGTCAGTTAGAGTTTCACAAAACGATCACCAAAATATCCCTGAAACCTGCTGCTCTCAACACTTTAATAAAGCTGTATACACATTCCTGTTTTTCACCCAAGGGAAGGTGGTAAAGTTGTCAGAGCGGCAATTATCACACAAATAGCATATTTTCTACTTTTTTGCAAAAAAAAAAAAGTATTTTTTTATTTGAACTCATTTCATATTGAAGTGTTATGCACTGTCATGAGATATTATAGGGTAGATTTATATGTATTTTTTTTATAAATAAATAAATGACCTGAATAGCCTGAAAAATCTTAAAAGCTGGAAAAGAAACATAGAAATCAGTTCACCACAGAGACACGATGTCTTTGATCTGCAGCCCTGTGAAACTGGCCAGCCTTGACTTACACGCACACACACACACACAAACACACACACACACACACACACACACACACACACACACACACACACACACACAATCATGTGTGTGTGTGTGTTGTGCATAATTATGTGTCTTTCTACAGAATGTTGGTGGACTTCAAAGAACATCAGACAAGTACACAGACACAGTCTGCACATCCCATTATTCTGGGAAACAGGCAGACTAAATATGCTGCTGCGCTGTGTTTTTGTGGAGTGTGTGTGTGTGTGTGTGTGTGTGTGTGTGTGTGTGTGTGTGTGTGTGTGTGTGTGTGTGTGTGTGTGTGTGTGTGTGTGTGTGTGTGTGTGTGTGTGTGTTTATGGAATGCAGGTGTGTATTGTTGCAGAGTTTAAAAGTTTGAGAAAATTCAATATTGTCAACATGAATATTTGAAGGACAAACTAAATGCAGATTGACTTGATATGCTGGTTAACTCCTCGTTGACTGTTGTCACAAATTTGCCTCAAACTGGTCTTAAAGCATCCAGTGGAGTATTAGGATTAGTACTTTCATCAAAAATCTGCCACATCTAGCTGTTCAGTGATGTCATCGGTGGGTATGGGCCTTACTGTAGTTAAATAATTGACAGAAGGTCACTTCAAAATGATGAAAATATCCCTTAAAGGGAATATCTTCCTCTAAACATGTCAGCCCCTTTATTTGCGGGGAGTCACCTAAACTTAGATACATCTCATGATTTAGGTGTGTTGTTGGAAATTGACACACTTCACTATTGCAATTTGGAATTTGAAAATAATAGTTTATATTTGCACTGTAAAGTCAGTTTAATATTTATTTTAAGTTATGATAGTAACCATAAGTGATTTTACTTCAGGAACACTTCTAACATCTCTGTGAGAAATAAAAGAAAAACAATGACGAGTATTTCTGTCAATCTCTGGTATGTTTTCCTTTTAATTTTCACTAAAGATGAATAAATCCATGTCTAAAAATATACTGTTTGATCTGTGATGTCTTGATAGGACTGTTTATGGCTTTATGGAAGATTTATTTCCACTACAAAGCAAAACAAAAGCAAATTTTGTGTTCAAAGTGATGCTGAAATTGTTAAATGCCATCCTCTTTTGTTATTTTTTAATTAAAAAGATTCATAAAGCAAAATAATTAATAAAAAAAACCTTAGGTCTGCTGGGTTTCCAATAACAAAATTGTATTCATGTACTTTAAAGCACAAAAAGTTGTATCTGTAATGAATAAACAATACTCAGGACTTCTGAAAAGATGCTGTAAAACAAGCAGCTGTTCTAAACTCAGAGGGATGAGTTCAGATTTCCTGAAAACCTTCTCCTGGATCATTTTGCTCCCGTCTCGCTGCACAAAGATAAAATAATGAAATACTTAAAAAACACTTCAGGTGTTTTCACACCTGTCCTCTGGTTCAGATCAGTTCACAGATTGGTTCATTTATGGGTCTTTCCTGTCATTCGATGTCTTTTCACAGAAAACATGAAACATCAGTTTAATCAAACCTTTGAATTATCAGAGAATAATTTAAATAATTATCAACCCAGACAGATTTATGGCATATAACTCATTTAATGTGTTGTGTCATAATAAATATTAGCTGCATTGAATAAAACTGGCATATAATTAGGACTGAAGTTGATTGAAAGATTTAACAAAACAAAACAAAACAAAAA
>SSNR01000063.1:2563496-2617589 GCA_006937965.1 Callopanchax toddi | reverse complement strand
AGTGGAAATAAGTCACCAGCAATGGGATTTTAAAGGAAACCCTGCGTGCAGTCTGAGTACAATTCTGACAGGTGGGTCAGTGCTGATCGTCCGTCTCTGTGGGAGGGACAGTGAAGTTTTGAAGGTTCGTTTTGTCCCATTTTTTTTAGTGTGCATACTTGAATTTACAGGATACAAAACAAAAAAAGAATAGCACACAAATAACCGATATCCCATCATTCATTTTATTGCAGAACAGATCAGATAATACACGTTTAATGATGGCTTTAAAGCTTCATTTTCTTTTCAATCAAGATTTTAAATCTTGCACACATTTCAAGGAATGCTCTGATTTGTTTTCGAGTTGTTGCCGTGACTGCACAGCCGAGGAGGCGGAGAGAAGCAGATGCACTGAAGGGTGATGAGTACGACGCTGGTGTTGGGTGGGCAGAGATGGATGGGTTTATAGATAGGTGGAGAGAGTGACAGAGAGATGGTGGAGCAGGTAGCAGGCGCAGAGATGGAGGTATGAAGTGGTGAGAGTGACAGATACAGAGATGAAAGATAGTCCATCTGGAAGGTCCAACCTCCCGCTCCTCACTACACACACACACACACACACACATACACACACCATGTTGTCATCTGGTGTTTACCTTTTTAAACTGAGCCATGTGATACAGAATAAAAGCGACTTTGAAGAATAGGAAATAACTTCCTGTCACTGTCTCGTTTCAAAAGTGTGTCAAGAGTCCTGCTGTCTCACAGGCCCTGAAGGGTTTTCATTGCTGGCAGGTGAAGTCACTTTAGTTTTCAGCTGTTAGTAAATCTGACTCTTATTTGATAAATGACTCATTTTAAGGTAAAATGTAATGAAGTGGACGTCACAGTGACATCAGTCTGTCTGCTGGTGGCAGAAAAACACTGGGTGTAAGTGAAGTTGAACCAAAACGGGAACTAAAACAAAGCAGCCTTGTTGTTCAGTTGGCTGTCAGAACACAAGAAAAGTGTCTTTTGCTTTTAAAAAGTAACATAGTCAAAGAAACCCTCTGAAGCTAACCAGAGGCATTTATGGTTGCCAACCAATTAATGGACTGACTGAACAAAGGAAGTCATTAGCAGTTCTCATTTTTGTAGTGCTCACTTCATATCAAGTACATTTCTGTAGCATCTTATCAACAGCAAAACACTTGCAAGCATTCTCATTGCCTAGTTTAAAACCGTAGACGCTATAGACATAGCATGTAGCAAACAAGTCTGCTGGTTTGTTCACATCCTCTCAGACGGCATCACTTGGCGTAAACACATTAAATGAGTAACGTGGCACAAACTGGTGTTCTATCTGTGTAATGTAGTGGTTTGGCTCGTTGATAACAGCCCACGTCTTGTTCAGATTGATTCAGTTTTAGATCCCTGCCTCTGGCTCAACAGCATGTCTGTCTGTAATATACAAGAATCAGCTGACAAAACCTGGATGGGACCACAGTGGACAAACTTGAATGCATCTAAATATTTGTATGATTAAAGTTTTTCCTTTTTATAGACACAGTTTTTTTTCACGGTGTAAACAAATATGTCTGGCTGCTGTAACTTGGGCAACCAAGCTGTACACCTACTAGGGGTGGAGCCAAACTCCAATATGGAATTCAGAAAGCCACTTTTGTTGCTTTTTGTGAGAGAGTTTGCAAGACTTTTGTGGTGAACTGACGCTGTATAAATAAACTGAATTAAATTAAGTCATATGCTCCATGTGATCAGTACACATGTAAAACCTGAAGTTTCACCAGGAAATGTGCACGTTTTCTCACCAGTCTGTATCTTCACTTAGTCACCAACAGTTGCAGACCATTAAAATAAGGTTTTTTTTTTTGGAAAGAGCAGACAACTGCCACCTGGTTGCTTGTTCAATCCCAGCATCCCCCATCATGCCTCCTTCCAGGACTCCCTTCAGAGAGAGTTGATCTCAGAAAGTTGTTGATAGGTTCATAGTTCAGCTGTACCCTCACAAATGATCAAGAAGTGATGGTAAACTGTGACCCTGTGACGACTGAAGGAGTCATTTTACATGATTTAATGTCTGGTAGTGCATGAATGGTGCACACACGGTGGCTTACCTTCAAAAACATGTCAAATTCAAATTTGAAGGAAGTTAAAACAAACAGGTAACTGAACACTGTTTTGCTACTTATAAAAATCCAGGTCAGTGAGGGAGCTTTCCAATTAGGGAATCCCAGTCTGTCTTCTCGCCAGCTCTTCTGGTGGGACCAGGTGTTCTCTGGCCAGCCTGGAGAAGCACTTCCTCCAACTTGTCGACCCAGGGGCTTCCTACCAGAAGGACATGCTGGAAACATGAGCTCCTCACACTATCTCTAAGGCTGAGTCCAGCCACCCTGCAGAGGAGGCTCATTTTGGTCGCTCATAACCATAGGTGAGGATTGGAAGATAGATCAACCAGTAAATTGAGAGCCTTGTTTTCTGGTCCCAGCTCTTTCTTCACCATAACAGTGGTGGTCCATCATCAGCATCACTGCAGACGCTGCCCCGATCTTCCCGTTGATCTCCCTCCTTCCCTCACCTGTGAACAGACCCTGAAATACTTAAAGTCCTCTCTACTTAAAACTTAAGGACCTCTCCCCCAACCCGGAGTTCAGTTGGCAAGTCACCTTTTTCTGTTCTTAATAAAATATATTCAATATTTTTTTCAAAATAAATCTGTATTTGGAAATCAAATAAATGTACAGCTGATTGACTTGATGGTAGTAATGTAAAAATTGTTACAAGGTTTTTTTAGCCCGAAATTTAAATTAAAAATGATTCTGCCAGAAATAAGAGAAAAGAACATAAATATCCACAGAAAATCATTTAGCATCTTGACTGTGGTAATAAAATTAGTGCTTGCAGGCTGAGATTAATGAGATTGAAAATGGCTGCAGACAAAGATGCTTCATCTGAATTATGTAAATTCAACAAAAACCTTTTGTATGTTTAAGAAAAACAGCCTCAATGTCATTTCAGCCACTGTGCATTTTATTGGTCTTCAGGGAATGTTTCAAGAGATTGAGAAACTATAAGTTGAACATTTCCTGAGGGGCTAAGACTCTTTCACATGGCACATGTTCTTGTATTAGTTTTCCTGTTTATATATGTGATTGTGAAACACTATTCTGGATAGCAGTTTGTTTTGGCCTTGACTGCTTTTCACTCAAACTCTCGAAAAAGAAAATCACTTCCCATAGAGTTTTCATTTCCATTTCATATGCAGCAGATGTCCTGGTTATTCTTTAATTAGTTTGTTAGCTGCTGCAGCTGCAGAGATGCAAAACTCACATCTTAATTTTCAAACTGACTGACATTTAGTTTCCTAAAACAACTGTCTTGCACATTCTTTTTCCTTGCCTGGTTCTGGCTGGCAGGGACAGCATCCCCAGTAGGAAGCCCAGACTTCTCTCCTCAGCCTCCTCCAGCAGCTCCTCCGTTGGGACCCTAAGGCACTTCCAGGCCAACACAGAGATAAGATCCCTCTAGTGTGATCTAAACATCTATAAGTCCATGTCTCGTGTCGAAACTGTAAGTTCTCAAACATTGTTGCAGAATCTCGTGTCTTTCATTTTTAAATGATATTATTGGATGTAGATTTTTATTACATCACCATAGTACATTTAAAGCAAAGCTAAAATAATTTCACATGAACAGGCTGGTTAATTTGATGTGTAATTTGTGTGGGTGCACACGCCTGTTCACGTTCAAAATGTGAAAAAACTAATTGTAATGCTAACATGTTTAGCATTAGCATATACTTCACAATGATTGGGTTGTTGGAGAGAGTGCCCATTCACCCCAACCTTTTTCAGTAGGCAAGTTGTTGATGTCGCCACAAATCCCCTACATCCGACCTCAACCAGAAACACGTGTGTTTTCACCCTCGGTGCTGTGTGGTGCTGTGTGGGTTGGACTGCTGATACAAATGTTGTGAATGGGGTGTTTCTTGCTGATGTTTGGGGAAGAGCATTGATGATGGTCTGATGGTTCATTCCAGGACAGAGACTGATTGTCTCAGTTATACAGTAATGCCGACTTTGGGAATGGCTAAACTAGCTTTAGAGTCATGATCCCACATGGAGACCATATGTACATGACACATGTATGTTTATGTGGATCTCATAACATAAAGCTCCACACAGGCAGCACTGCTACTGGACTCTTAGCATGCTTAGGGTCTGTTTTGCATTTCCTCACCTGCTTTTGACAGGGTCAGCGTGTGTTTCAGTATTTAATTGTGTGTTTTTGTGTGGACCTCTTCCTTTCTGCACAAACACAGACATGTGCATGAGCTAACAGACATGAATGTAGATAAGCACTTTGTTTCTTTGAAACAGTGAGTACACACCACCCAGTGTCTAATCACCATTATAGAGCTGTCAGCATGCCTGGTTTTGGGAAGCAGACAGGAGCACCAGCATGGAATTTAATTATTGTGGTCCTATAAACAAGGTCACCTGCAAAATAGTTATACATTCTACAAAAGGCAATGTTTTATACAAGATGTTGAATATTTTACTTTCTTGAAGGAGAACTTAAATTCCAGTTCTAAACTTTGCTGCCTATACCTCCTATAGATAAGGGACAGACTTTTGTGGACAGAGATGTTTAAATGTGGAAGAACACTGATGGTTCTAAAAAGGAGGTTTTTCTAAACAGAGAAGGATGTATGAGGCTTCAACTCTCCGAAACATAAAATGCAGCTTTAAATAGGTTTCACAGGATTCTGAACCTTCAGGAAAGTGATCACAACATCTTGTGAACAGAGACAGCAAACACCCAACAACGCACAAAGAGGGGGAATCAAAAACTAGCCGTAACAAGGCCAGTTGCCCATTTTCTAAACTAAAAATTATAACTAAATCTATTGTTGATGTTTCTAGGAAGTTGTTGATCTGTTTGTCAACTCAAATAACCTTGGTTGACCAAAAACCATGTAGAAAGGAGAAGTCTATCAAAAAGGTTTTGGTGGTTGGAATCAGGCAATATTCAGCCTGATTGGCTTAATCGATGATCTCTAGCCACCATTTCCAAGTACAAATTGATGCTGGTAATACTAGATGTCCCATGTGGATGTTTTTTAATTCATAGGTCATCATTTATAAGGTACTAAAATATTTATTACAAAAAAATTCTGATGTTACCTATGGCTCGTTGACAATTGGCTCCCCCAAAAATTAAAAACCATTAGCTCAGAGCGGTACCAAAACTGAAAATTAGTATCAGTGCTCCAAGCCAGAATCGGTGTATCGTTGGTACAAAATATGAAATATAACATTATTTGTCATTAAATCAGATAAATAGACTAAAACAAAACACAACATAAGCCTATATATCCTGTCCAAGTATGAGTAACAGCAAGTGAGAGGAATTTTAAACAGTGATTAAGAATGATCAATACTCTCTGCAGCTCTGAGTTGTCCACAGATTAGACACCACCATCAGAAACGCTCTGCCTTCTCTAGTTCTAAGCCCAGATTCAAGAAAATCCAAGAGCAATTGATTTATAGACCTCTGTGCTGTGGCTGGAAGGTGAGGGTGTTCAGACAGGTCAAATGATGCCAAACACTAAGACCCTTAAAGGAAGATTACATCCTGAAATTGACACAAAGTGGTTGATCACATGTTTTATTTCCTGTAAGCTAAACAAAGTTTTGAACAACTTTTCGGCTGCAACAGAAGAATCAAAGTAAAAAAACCAGACTTCAATTATCATCTCAAAGCCATGGAGCAGAGTCTAAAGATGATGAAGGAAAACTCCACAAAGAGTCTAAACGGCACCATCAGCATTAAGAAGGAAGGTAACATTATCAACTGATAAAGGGAGCAAGGGGTTGGGGGGGGCACATACATCAGTACAACATAGCAGAATTTTATCTGCATTTCATCCATCCCTGAGGAGCAGAGCACAGCCAGTTTCATGGCACTTGGAAGGAAGTTGGGGGTTCAGTATCTTACCGAAAGATGCTTCAACACGACTTGGGTCGGGGATTGAACCCTGATCTCCCGATCAGGGGACAACCTCTTTTCCCCTTAGCCACAATCAGTGTTTCAAAGGAGCATCAAAGCAGTAATAATTTAATATTTGACCCTGATAGTAACCTAAACAAACTTTAACTGGAATAAGAGTCTGATTCCTCATTAGAATCAATATCAGTGAATTGTTTCTGATGCTTAAGGATTTGTTTTTGTTTTGTTTTGTTTTTTCTTAGAGAGAATTTGAAAAGACTTTATCCACTTTAAAGATGTGAGGTGTAAGTCAACAAGGAGTAGGATAATTTTGATATAAAAATGTATTATTCATGATTTATTAGCACATCCACCTATGACAAGTATAAAAAGCTATACATCAAGTTTGATGTGTTGTAACTCAAAAAAAGAATGTAACTCAACTATAGATCAATATAAAATGACAGCGCTGAGTGAGGCGGTATCCTATCACCTATCATAATCATCTTATAAACTATAATACTGAGTGTGTCAAATTTCAAAATAGATGATAAAACACCATATCTACATTAATAGCCTCTAATGTGTGAATAAAGATATCTTACGTTAGTTGTATCAAATCTCTTTCTCCATAATGGCTGATAGGTAAAAATATGACAATGCATACAAAAAACTAATAAACCAATAAGTCCTGAAAACTACAGTCATAAGTACATGTATGCACTTTATTTTATATATATAATTTAAATATAATTTTTACAAACATATATGTAAACATATGATTGTGAGTCTGTATTACCTCTTATAGTGCAAACAGTAGCTGAGCATGCTGTTGTTATGAAATGCAATATGTCAAAATTAGAACGTTTTTATTGAATTTGTAAATATATTTTCTTTTTCAGCTCTTTTCATTGGCATTCGCTTGTCTTTCTGATGTCTCATGTCTTTTTCACAAAATATATTATTTAGATGTCAGAACACCCATGAATTCATTTACATTTTTAAATTAGTAAAGCAAATTATTTTTTTCATGTAATATTCTCTACATTTTTCCTGATTATTTGGACATTTTCTCATAGGCCATCCAAACTGTTAAAGTAATCACTGATTACATGTTTAAATATTTCTGTATCAATGGTACTGGGAGGAGACCTAAAGGAAGACCCAGGACATGCTGGAGGAACTGTGTTTCTCAGCTGACCTGGGAGCGCCTCAGCAGCCCCCAGGAGCAGCTGGCTGAGGTGTCTGGGGAGAAGGGAGTCTGGGCTTCTTTGCTTAGGCTGTTGTCCCCGCGACCCGACCTCGGATAAGCAGAGGAAAACGGATGGATGGTATTGTGTTTTATTGTGATTAAGGGTTGAATCGAGTTTGTTTTAACTTCTCATATATCTTTAATGAATAGTACTGCAGGCAGTGTGTGAAGGTCATATCAGCCTCATACCAGACAGGCACAACCCTAGTTCTAGCACATCAGTATGACATTTTTTTTTTTTAGCAAGAGTTGTTTTAAAAACCTAAAGATTTGCCACCTATTTGTCTGAAAACTGAATCAATGACATCTCTAAAGGTCAGATCCTAGGATCGACCCTGACTTGTAGCTAATTAAATGACTTAGTTATGATCAAGGACAACGTTTACAGATTGGTTTTTACACCTCCAGTGGCATCAGTCTTTACTGTCTGCAGGACAACAACATCTCTAATTATGAGGCATTTGAAGGCCATGAACACAGATGTTTTTCTGCTCTAACTGTAAGGATTTAAATGTGTTCAACAGTATGAGTGTGTATGGACATGATGGACATGTTGTCATGGGATACAGCGAGTTCAGAGAACAGACGTTAGACGATCTATAAAGATCCACTAGTTCTTATCATAAACACAGTGAATCTAACCAGACAGCATGCTTGTCTGAGACATCTCACCTCACTGCATATAGATAACACTTTAAATCACGAGGTGTCTTGTTGTCAGCTATACACGGAGAGAAGAAAGCTTGGTGTAAAAAGGGTGCAGATAATGTCTCCAGTGGCTATTAAAAGAGTACATTCAGACTAGGCTGAGGTTCTCTGATCAGGTAAGGCCTCCCAGTTCTGATGCATTGGACTGGTCTGATGTGGGCTTGTTGCATAAAAACCATCCTTTCAACTAAGTCTGTGTCAGCAGAGTATTTATTCCACAGGCATGACCAGAGACTACACAACAGAATCAGATCAAAAGATCTAACTCAGCTGATGTTTTTCTTTATTCAATTATGGACAGTTTCTGGTTTTAGACTAAAATGATTATTCTTTGTTATGTTGAACCCATGTTGAGAAAAGCTGCTGGGACATTTCACTCCAGTTACCTCATTAAAAGATGCACGTGCTGCAGTGGAATCCAGATTAAATCAGAATAAATATATTCCCACCCTGGGGATGCTGGCTCATTAGGCTGCACCGGTTGTCTCCTCACACACGAGGAACTAACTGACCGAATGTTCTTTCACCTTTTTAAAAAAATGCCAGTCGGTGGATTCGAATGTCCCAATTCGAGCACAAAGCCTTCATCTGGGAGAAGTTGAGAATAAAAGGGACTGAAGTGGTTTGATAGATGAATTTTAACTTGTCCATGTCTGTAAATAGCTGCGACAACAACATTCAGGGTGAGTTCACATGAAATCCTTGGACAAGATTCTGCTGCGCATGCAAATCTGAGGAACACTTTCCGCTTTGTAGTCACGGCTGTTTTTCTTTCGGGGACGTTTTCAGGGTGGAACGACATTTAAAAAGTTCATCAATAATAAATATTCAGAGGAGGCAGCAGACAATGATTAATTCACTGAATCAGTCATTTGGTTATCTGCATTATTTAGCAGCACTGTAGACAAAAACTGTCAGTTGTGCGTCTGCTCAAACATGCAGCCCACCTCCTGGAGCGCCGTGTCCTTGTGTTCAGGACGGGGTGTGGCCACGCATAATAACTTCACTCTGTCACGCCTAGCAGGTTTGCTGACAAAGACTCTTTTATTCTGAATACCTATGCATTCAACCAGAGATTTCTTTAAAAATATGTATTTTCATCAAAGCAGTCTCACATAATACAGCTCAGGAAGATACAGGGTACTGATAGGGGTATGTACAGGGTAAGTACAGGGTACAGGGCTCACCAGGCCGTATTGTTTGTATGTATTACTTCCAAACTGAGTCAAATCTAAAAATTGAAGCTCCTCATCTGAGGTCACGATGATGAAAAAATAAAATGCTCTAGTACAAAGTCGTTCCTGCAACAGTAACGGTTTAGAAATGATACTTTGATGAAAATGGACTGAAAGCGTTTGTGCTTTTCTTGAAAAACATTTCATAATGGACTGTGTGAATCTGACACACTATTATTGTGAAAGCAATCTCTTAAAATCGCCTTTGTGTTTATCTTTATCCTCTCTCATCTTTCTCTTATCCCCACCCGTTTCCTGTTTTCTAGCCTCTCCTCACCCTCCATCGTTCTCCCTCTGTCTCCTACTGTTGTCTTTATTTTCTCCTTACTCCCGTCCTATCCTCACCTTCCCATCCACCTTACTCTTTGCCCTCATTCTTCCCCTCCTTGCCTCATTTTGATCCTCCTCTACCTCCCTCCATCTCTCCATCCTGCTGGCTCAGCTGGTATAGAAGCGGCCTTTGTTTCAGCCGTGTCCTCTATCCTTTGAAGAAGAGAAGTGAGTCAAATGGAAAGGAAGAGGGAAGAGCTGAAGCAAGGATGAGGATATAAGAGATAAAATATAGAGAAAGTGGGAAAATGGGCTACATTGTAAAAAATAAAGGGATGAGAGAGGGAGCAGAGGAAGGAGGGATAGGTTTGGATCGATGGTCAGGGTTGTTCAGGTCATTGATATCCAGTAGCAACAGCATGTGAGGGAGTATTTCCTGTGTGGGAGGATCAGTCTGGGACTACAGCTCTCAACTTGGCACACTTGGTTTAAGACAAGGAGTTTATTGATAATTAGGCTGCTTTTGTACACAGTCGATGATGGGGAACAACTAGCACTAGCACTGTAGGTCAACCGCGCTTAAATTAAGAGTCTATGGAACAAAACTGTAATGCTTGTTGAAGAATGATTTTTCTGTTCTTGTGCCTTTCTTTGGTCTGTAGAGAGGAAAGCTACCAGAGGATTTCTGAGCTGCTGCCTGATCCATGATGCTGTGTCCTTATTGTAACACGTGAATCTGGAGAGGGTTTAATATGCTCTTACATCTGTGAAGGTAAGAAAATCACCTGTTTATTTAGAAGCAGTCTCAAACAACAACAACAACAATAATAATAATAATAATAATAATAATAATAATAATAACTGGCCTTTTTTCCATTACCCTTGCCAATATAACGTAAACTCTTTGGTTCTGTCTAGTCTTTTTTTTTCTTTTTAGAGGGAAATGTTTATTAAAAAATTTAAAATAACAATTTTGCATGATTGTATTTGTGTAGTTCATTGTGTTTATGCTGTAGCGCCACATCCAGTAGTATAGAAATTCACACATTGATCAGAGGTTTACTAACGGGTAATGTAGCAGTCTACATTAAGTCTGTTTTAATTACCTAAAAATTAACCACAAATTTGTCTCTGACCTGCAGCAGTGTCTAGTGTCCGTTGCGATGACTAGCTGAGAGTATTCCTCTAGTCAGAGGACTACTTCCTGTTTCTAAAGACTCCGGGGACTTTTAGTGATGTCACTGGTAGTTGTCCTGATAAATGACTGAAGTGTTTCTTTAAAGGGAATAGGCCTGTCTCAACATGTAGGTTGTGTTTGAAATGTGTATTTACTATAGCTGAGATGTATTTAGCTATAACTATACAATAGAACATGCACTGTTGATGTAAAAGGTGTAGGCAAAATGAGAAAACTCTCCTTAAAAAGTGCTTGAATCAAATTATGTCAAAGGATGTAAAAGGCCTTTCCAAAACTGGAAAAAGAATGCGTTTTCCTTTTCACAAAATCAGGCTCTGATTTGATGGACAGCAGACGGCTCTGGGTCAGAATTTTGGACTCGGGGCTGCTCACCTGGATGAGTTTAGCTTACAGTGTGTTCTCTAAGTGAAAATAATAAACATGTTTTCTTTGTTCTACTGAGCTTCATTCATCAGTGTTTGGCCTTGAATTGGAGTCTCATTCCATCAGCCTACCTACAGCAGGTGAAACAAGTATTATACATATAACCAATTTTCCAGGTAAATGTATTTCTTAATGTACATGATGTTGATAACAGCCCATCCAGTCCACACACTCAAAGACATTTTCATTTGGTCACAGTGAGCGTGACTATTCATCCATTCAAGTTCCTTTGCCGCTGTATATTTTCCACATTTTCTCAGCCTGCAATATGATGGTTTATCATCTTCATATACCTTTATCCTCTTTACTCATCCACACTCAACAACTGATCCTCCATTTTTTCGACCTCCCTTGCTCTAGCTCAGTTTTACCTTCTCTACTCTCTCTACTTTCTCCATTTCCTCTCCTCAGCTGGTTGTTAAACCTACTCTCCTAACCTCAGTGCATCCCTATGGGATGTGGCTGACTGCTGAGCTCAGCTAAGATCAGCTGAAAGGAAAAGAAAGAAGGTGGGCAGAGGAAAGAGAAGAATAAACCACATTAGAAGGTAGAGGTTTATTTTACCAGGTTGACAGGGGGAAAAAGAAGTCAGCCACTGTGTATAATGTATACATGCTGTGCACAAAACAAGCTTTTGTTTCATCCATCATGCACATTTGCAGTTGGTTTGTTTACTTGGCTACATGTGGATGGATCTGGGCAAACTGATTTCCCACACACATGGGTAAATGCCAAAATCTACATTATTTAAATTCTCACCACCACATCTACTCAGTCATTGCACAAAACAGCAGGAAAACATGTCCTGTTTGCAAATCTGTGCAGAGGTATACCAGGTCACTTTACTCAATGAACACAAAATGCAGGCATTGAAATTTGTGCACTGCTTAAATATGTAAGGCTTGTATGAGCATGCATGTTTATATACTTTGCTTCATCTGGAGTCTGGTACATCTGGTTTGTCTATTTAGCTGTGGAGCATGTGTAGAACATACAATGCAATAGAGGAAACATCTCTGCTTCCCTTTTGTGTTTAAAAGGAGTTTTTATCTTTTGAGTGTCCCATTTGTTTCCCTGTAAGGGGGCGGAGCTAAAAACATAGACTGCAGCCAGACACTAGGGAAAAGCTCTTTTGTTTCAACTTCAATTTCCATTTTATATTCCTGTTTTATTGGCCTATGGTGCAATTGTGCAAAGAATAGGAGCTACTTTAGTTTTTGATACATAAGTCTTTGCCTCAAGTAAAGGATATGAAGCATTTTGGTGTCGTATTCACGATTCATGGCAGAATGGAATGAGATGGACTGTGTGAGGGCTTTGCTCCAGTCTGTTTCAGTGAAGGATCAACAAATAACGTTTACTCAAATAAGTCATATTGATGCGTTAGAATGCCTGTTTGTAAACCTCAGTATTTTTTCCAGACCTTCTTTTCTCATTTTTTTGGGGGGGTTTAAGTTCAGGCTGCAAAACAAAATGTAAAGCTTATGAGGGGTTAAACACTGCATGGGAGTAAAGTGGTACGAGACACTTTTAATAAAACCCAGATACAGGATGGAGTTGCTGTTTTGAGCAGATCTGTGATGTCTTTACACCAGTTTACATTAATGATCTGTGGTGCTGCTGTACTGGTCTATGGGTGTCCTAAATCTTCCAGCTGAGACAGAGAATCAGAGTTTGTGACCTTACTGCACCACCTCCATCACGTCTCGTTGTTGAGCTCAGAGATGAGCCGCAGAATCAGGATGACTTTCTGCAGCAACGCTCTGTGATTTTCTGTCTGCATGGAAGGATGTTAGTTTGTCCAGAGATGTTGCTATGGTGACGAGTTTCAGTTTAAATCAAAACAAAACCGTCTCCTATTTCATGCTGCATTTATACCCACAGATGTAAATAATCCTGTTGTTGACATTGGCAGGAAAAGCCGTTGGTATCAGTTGTATCTCACCTAGACAGAACACGGTGCTTTTCTCTGTTGCTGCTGCATCTTTCCTTGATCTTCATTGCAGGTGTGTGTGTGTGTCAAGTGTGTTTGCACTGAAGCCCTGAACTGCTGAGCAAACTTAATATCAAAGTCAAGTGTCCCCGTGTCCCCCTCGCTTGACGAATGGAGGTCGGCATGGATGGATGGAAAAGATAGCAAGGAGTAAAAAAAGATAAATGAATGGATATTTGAAGAAAAAGCTCAGCGTAGACTGATAGATGGAGGGGATGGAAGGGTGAAGGAATCTGTTTTGGGTTCTTTTTCATCTCTTGCTCTGTGCTTTCTTATATATTTTTCCCACTCAGCATTTTGCTTTTCTAATTCTCAGTAGATTCTTATTTCACTTCTATCTCTTAGTCGTATCCCATCCATCTCCCCTCTTTCTTCTTTTGTCTCACACCGTTTATTGTGTGATAATCTCTGTGGGTCTCGGTTTGCTCTCCCATGGAGGTGAAAGATACCTGAATCCCCTGGGGAGGCTTTGGTGGCTGAAACCTGCCAAAGGCTAACTCTGAGCAGCGCCACAAATTGCTACCCCCTGCCTCGCCTGTGATCTTACCGGATAACAGATTTGAGATAAGGAGACATAAAAAGGACAGAAAAGAAGAAAAAAAGATCATTTGTTCATGTGTGAAAATGACTATAAACAGGAAAGACACCCGAAGGTGCTCAGTTAGTCATGGTTATGAGTCTGTCATGCAGAAAACCTCCAAAGCAGACTTTTTGTTTTCATTTAATCTTCAAGAAGCACAGTGAGAAAATAAAATAAAATACATTTTGAGCAAACATGTAGAATGAAATTTATTTTGTGCATTATAATAAAATTATATTAAAAATAAAAGATTGATTAGGCCATTATTTTGGCCCAAATCTTGAGATTTAGGCATTTTAATTTACATGATAAATTTCCACTATGTTTGTTTTGCTTATGTTTTAAGAGAAGTCTATATAATGCACATTTATCATTCTAACAACTACAAAAAAATGACATTCATGAAATGAATTCTGATCAATATAGAACTTGTTTTTGTATTTATTTAAATAATTGCATATTTAAACGATTGCAGTAAACATAAATCAGATGTAATAGAATCATAATCATTATAAAATTAAAATTATTGAAATTGTATTTATTATAAATGAATGAACAGATTGCTTCAATGCAATCCCCCATTTTGAGTAAGCATTTATTTACACTACATGAAAGCATGCTAACTTCAGCACACTAACCAACAGAACTGGATCATGGCTGATCCATCCATCCATCCATTGTCTAGACCTGCTTGAGCTCCTGCAGGCTGGATTCTGTTCATGTAGAATTGTACCAGCTGTGACAGATTAAACTTCCTGAGTTGCTGCAGGAAGTTCATCCCACTGGACCTTCACTACATTAGTGAGTGCATTTATGTTGGCCAATCATTTCATGTCCTTGGTGATGTGGTTCCCAGAAACATGAATGTGTCCACCATGGACACAGAGCTGTTGAGGATGTGATGGAGGACAGAGGTGAGAGGCTCTTTAAGCTCTAGGTTGTCCTAACTACAGCAGCTGTTCCACCTCCCGTCTGAGTGCAGACTCTTACCGTTCCGGTTGACCGTTGTGTCGTCTGGAAACCTGAAGAGTTTATCACATGGATCACTCAACGTGTGGTCATCTGTATAAAAGTAGAAAAATAGTGGCGACAGCACACATCCCTGGGGGGTGCCAGTGATGTTTCAGTCATTGAGTCAGGTTTGCATTAGATGTTTGTCTTGTTGGTATGGGTATTGTTGCTGTATTGTTGTGTAACATTTGCTTTTCTTCTGTAAAGATTCAGTTATATTTGTCATTTTTTAAACGAGACAGATGTATGTTTTTAGATGCTAACTTCAAATGAGGAAATAAAACAAATGCTGTTTTTGGTTATAATATGATAAAAGATAGTGCATTAACATAATTTGGTTTTGGGATTTGAATAGGTGCATTTGCATTATTAAAAATAACTTTTAACACAATGTGTGATAAATGTCCCTGTTCTCTGCCTTCCAAACTCTTTAGTCTCATTGTGTTTCTCTCAGATGCTCCTGCTCTCCTCTCCTCTGCAGCGTGTTCAGTTAGACAGCTTGCAGATGCTATCCTACTTTGCCTTAAGCTACGTGCGCCTTTCCCAACATGTCTGGCACTTTTTCATGGCTTCAGCCTCAGATGTGCTCATTTTTTCTGACTCCTTTTCAGATTCCCTCTTATCCCTCATCCTGCTGAGCAGATCTGATCTCTTTTCATACTCTACCATTCTGTGGTCGATTCCCTCTTTTCTTGTGTTGTCTATTTCTGATTGAACACCTTGGTTCAGGATTAAAAGGCTTTTCTTTTCTCCATGTATTTTTATTTTGTCATTTCATCCACTGCCTGATAATTACTATTTTGCATTTGTTGGAATTCTCATCAGTTGTAAAATCCTGCATTAACAGGTGATGAAACTGCACCTGCAGTCTTTTACATATTTGATAGAAATGCCCTCAGTCGCTTGTGTGGAATAAACAATCATGGCTGCATTTATTTTTTCATACTCCATCCAGCCATCCATTTTCTTTAGCTTATCCAAAGTCAAGTCATGGTGGTAAAAGTTCAAGGAGGGAAACTCGGACACTCCCCGTTCTGTCTGGGCGTTCCCAGGCCAGAGAGGATACATAATCCCTCCAGTGAGTCCAGGTCTTCCAGAGGGTCTCCTCCCTGTGGAGCATGCCTGTAAAGCACCAGAGGGAGACATCCTAATCAGACGCCTGAACCACCTCAGCTGATTCCTTTCTGTGAGGAGGAGTCATAGATTTACTCTGATTTCCCCCCACATAACGAAGCTCCTTACGGTAGCTAAGGCTTAGCCTGGCTACCATAAAGAGGACGCTCACTTTGGCTTTTTGTATCTGTGATCTCGTTTTTTAGGTATTGATTCACATCTCGTGACCATAGGTGAGGGTTGGAAAATAGACAGACCAATACATTAGGATAGTAACACCCTCATTTCCGAAGATAAACCCCGATTTGTCTGTCCATCTGCCGCTTCGTTCTATCATCACTTCGGAACAAGACACCATGATTCTTAAACTCCTTGTCTCGAGGCAAAAACTCATTCACATTTCAGAATTTTGTGTTCGGCAAGATATACTTTTTGGTATTTAGAGCAATATTTATGTTTATCCTTTAGCTAAAATGGCTGAGGCTGAGCAGGCGTTTCTCTCCGTTCGTGTGGAAGCTGTGAGTTTAAGCTGAGCCGATGATATTGTTTGTCCAGAGGCCACCGCAACAATACAGAGCATCATCACACAGCACCTCCTCAGCGCTAAGATAAAACAGATGATGCAGAGTGCTCCTGCATAGATAAACACCGCCTAAAACCATCAGCAAGAGAACATTAAAAGAGAAATAATTGATAGTTCATGAAAGCTTTCGTCCAAACAGCAACTGTTCAGTCAGAGCTTAGCAGCTGTAGGCACAGCAGGGCTGCCAAGTTCTGGATTTCTACACATATTTGTGCATCATTTCTTTTTAGCCTAAAAAACATGTTTTTTGAGCTCCCTAGAGAACCGTTTTTATAGCCCTTCAGATTAAATGAATCTAGGTTTTCCCACTGTTCTGCTGCTTGTCTTTCAATGATGCATAGAAACTGTACGCTGTCAGTTATACACTGATACTTTGCTTTGAGAAGGTAGATGCACAAGCAGGAGGTGTTTCCACATCAAGGATTACCTGGATTCAAAGATTATCCAGCTGATTTTACAGGAGTTTGATGGTTTTGTGACATGCAGGGTGATAGCTGCAACAGCTCAGGCTGGAAAACACAGGGAACATGATGTAATTCAAATCCATTTGCTTATTAGAATGACAAATTATGAGCACAAACATCGGTGCTGACTGGATATCAGGCAGGACCATTTAAATCTCAGGAGACACAAGATTTGAAACTTTAAATGTTAGCTGATGCAATGCTAATATTTAAGGTAGAGATGTCAGTCTGATTTATTAAACGCAGTGTTGATACTCAAACATCAACATCTTGAGTTTTTTTGTTACCTGAGAGTCTGCCTCAAGCAGAGGGGCTCAGGTATGTTGGTGCCTTGTTCACTAGTGATAGGATGGAGAAAACACTGGTGTTTCATCTGAGATAATGAGAGCTTTGCTCGGTGTAGAAGGAGCTGAGTCAACAGGACAAAGGTCTTCATTTGCTGTTCCAGCTATTTACAACCCTCATCTATAGCCAAAAGAAATATCCAAACTGGTATATCATGGTTCTAGTGGTTCTGGTTGGGACCCTAGTTTGGGTCACAAAGCACTATGTTTTGAAATTTTAGCCACTAATAATTACCAATCTGCAGCAGTGTCTCTCCTGATCTGACTAGCTATGAGTATTGTTCCGATCAGAAGACTATTTCCTAGAGACTCCTGTCACCTTGAGTCTAGAGACCAACTAACTGATAGAACGCCACTTCAAAATGACCTAAACATCTCTCTAAGTCAGTGGTGTCCAGTCCTGGTCCTGGAGGACCGGTATCCAGCATGTTTTAGAGGTTTCTCTTCTTCAACACACCTGATTTCAGTTAGTGGCTGATTAGACCTTCTGCAGAGCTCGATTACCTGCAGAACAGGTGATTCAACTATTGATTCAGGTGTGTTGGAGCAAGGAAGGAACTAAAACATGCTGGCCGGCCCTTGGGGACCAACTTTGGACACCACTGCTTTAAGGACTCAACACTAAAGGATACTACCTCAAATGTTTTACAATTAAAATTAGCCTTTTCAGAAGCTAAAGTTTTCAAGGAATTACATGACAAAAGTAACTGACTGCTGCTCAAATGTTCTTTTTTTTTCTAGAAAATGTTCTAGTATGTCATTTTAGTTAGAGTATCCTTGAACTTGTCTACTTTTTTGTCACGTTTTCTGGATATTGTTTTTCTGTGTGGAGAGGTCCTAATGGACTGAAAGGACTGACCTACAAACGGATTTCTTCATTACACTAAGAGCTCTTTTTGACTTGAGGGTCCATTATGATACTGATCTCGATTATCTGCTCGGACTCAGGATGTACTCTCTCCACTCTACCTGCGATCCATCAGGGAGGACGTCAAGACTCTTCTGGATTATTACCCATGTTTGTTTTCTTCTATCAAATACATGCAATTTCTGCCTGTTAATTAATGGAGTTACATAAAAACAATGCCAACAATGTCCCGCGAGGACAGTAACTCAACAAGAGCCATCTTTAAACTGACTCCTCTCAGTATTTTTCTCCACATCAATCCATCCCACAGTGCTTTTGTTAATTGCTGATGTTTGTGGAACGTGTAGACAGGAAGTGCTCTGTGGTTGCCCTTACATGGACAAAGATGACTGCTCTCTTTGGAGAAATATACTGTCATCTCCCTCAACAGGAAATGTACTGCCTACGCCTTCTTAATGAGTTGTGTGTGTGTCTGTGTGTGTGAGGAAACCTTATCGTTTACACTCTGTCAGCATAGGCTGTAGACTTAAGTGTAAGACCGATGACTCATACTCTAATGAATCTCAATCGATGTAAAAGCAACATCATGGTCAATCGTAGTGTGACAACAACGTTTTTGAGATATAAAATTCATTATACAGCAATGCAAACATTGTTAGTGTGCACGTCATAGCATTGTTGTTGCTAGTATCTGAGAGCTAATTGGCTTATAATAGCCAACAACAGCAGTTTGCATGCAGTTTAATAATAACTAACGCTTTGGCCAGTGAGACTAATGATTTCTCTGGTAATTAGAGTTAGGTTAACCTTGTTTTGTATAAGAACTACACAGCTCCTTAATGCTGATGTCTAACAGCAACAGGCTTAAAGCTGAAATAGGGAGTCGAATTTAAATTTTTATATTTTTTACCATGTATGGAAAATACAGGTATGCATCCTGATAGGATTCTGAAGGAACTGGATCAACAAAACTGTGATGTGTGTGTGTGTGTATCTTCCAGACTAGCACCTCCCTTCCCTACTCCTCTGTACTCTCTTTATGCACTTCACTTCACGTCCTTGCAGTCCCTACTGTCACCTCAGAGACTGACTAGTGTTTGTCCATCTAGTTTGTTGTTAGCCTCAATGGTAACTTCTTGGTTACTTTATTATTTGTAAGTCACTTTGGATATAAACGTCTACTAAAAACATAAACATATACTGGTATATCAAAAATGGGTGTAGGGAAAACTGGTCTTGATTGTATCTGGCTCACGCTTATATTTGGCCAACATACCACAAAGAATTATGGCCCTGTGCTGGTCCAGATGTGGTCTGTCAGAGGTGGTCCACATCTGGGCCAGTACAGGGCCAGCTGTGGACACACTGATGGCCCTGTGCTGGCCCCGAGCAGTTGGAAGCATAGTAAAGTTGGTTTGGCCAAAATCTGGCTAACAATTGCTCTCAGCCCGTATACTGCAAAGACTGATGGCCCTGTACTTGCCAAGTTGTGGTTTGCCAGAGGTGACCTATATCTAGGCCTGCACAAGGCCACCAGTGTGTCCATAGCTGGTCCTGTATTGGCCCAGATGTGGGCCACCTCTGGAAAGCAACATCTGGGCCAAAAAAGAGCCATAGTTCTTTGAGGTATCCGAGCTGAGTTTAAGTTCTTTGTGCTGTCCAGTTCTGGGCCAGACCTAGTTTGTGTTGCAAGTGTTGTTTGTCACTGATCACCTGACTTCAGAGAAAATAAAACAGCCTAAAAACAATCAATATCAATGAAAAGTTACAGTTTGAAAGAAAAAAATAACGTTTGTTCCAAATAGGGAGAATTGAGCTGTTTTTATCAATATCAATGCCACGCCTGTCAATCCTTAACATTTCCCTTATCATTTCCTGAGTAGTTCATTAAGTGAAAAAGTCTTCTGCACCATGAGCAACCAGGGAGCGATTTGATTAGCCCCCCTCTGCTTTTGATGTCTTCACTCTGGTCATTATTCTGTCAACCCTGGGGGATAGACTTCTATGCGCCTCTCACTGGTCTGACAGAACAATATCCCGGTTTCTGTCTGACAATCCGCTCCCTGTGGTCGGAGGTGCAGCGTGAGGAGCAGGGGTATGTGTGTGTTTGTGTGTGTGTGTGTGTGTGTGTGTGTGTGTGTGTGTGTGTGTGTGTGTGTGTGTGTGTGTGTGTGTGTGTGTGTGTGATGAGGTGCAGCTCAGTGCAGTTCAGACAGAACCAGCACTTCATCTAGTTCCGTGTACAAATCTGATGGAATTGGTCTGTTGGGACCAGTTCAAAGTCAGAACCAGTTCTCAATTCCCACCCCTGGTTCCAACAAGGTTATTTCCAAAGAGCAGTGGGATGAAAATGTGACATTCAGCCAATCAGCTGACGGATGAAGCATCTAACGTGTCATTGATGGATTTGACATGACTTTCAGATACAGTTTTATTACTGCTAGAGGCTGTTTTTAGAGTTCTAACATGTCTTCCTTTGTTCTAAACTTTTTCACTTACCTCATTTTTTAAGCACCTAATTTAAAACATGCTGTGGTTTTCAGCTACAGAGACTGAAACTCAATAAAAAAGCCGCTTTTCAGGAAGTCTGATAACTACTGATCAGAACTACTTTAAACGAATATAACAGTGGGGAGGCTTGGAAAAAAATATAAAGAAAACAGTGGTGGTTTAAAACTTCTGCACAGTACTGAGCATTAAAAATGCATCACTGACTGAACTTCACCTCCTCTGCTGACCTTCCCTTTTCTGCCGGCACACGGCCAACCCAAACCGCCTGAAGGCAACCACCACTGCCTGTAGAGAGCAGCTTGATCTGAGTCTCACACACAAAAGGAGTTGCTTCAGTAGGCACATCTGCAGTAGATCCACTGCAGCTGTCTGCTCTGATACTCGAGGTCCTGAGACAAAAAACAAAGACACAAAGGTTCATTTAGGAGAGTCTGTGTGTGACTTCTCCGGCTTTCTGTGTGAAAATCAACAGCTCAAACAAAGAATCCGTGGAACATCAGGTTTCACATAATGGAGTTTCAAAGTCAGTGAGAATTTAACTAGGATTAGTAATGTGAGTACTTCATTATGTGAGATGAACTAAAAAGAAAAATGAATAAAAGGAAGTCGGAAGTTTGTTCTGGAACTTATCACTGCTTTACAGTTTAAAATCTGACCCCCAGATCAGACCTGAAGGGATGTTTGGGTGGTTCTGAAGTGGTGTTCTATGTTGAGACTGTAGAAGAAAAACTACTGAGACAGACCTTAGGAGGAGCTATATTTCAACAAACCCACATCAGAACAGTTTATTGAACCAAGCTGGAAGGGCTTAAGCCCAATGAGAGAACCCCTCCCTAGTCTGAACATAATCTCTTTTTACAAACATTAAAACAGATAACTACTCTTCCTTACTTCTGGCCTTCCTCTGTCAGTGCATATAGCTGAGAGCAAGGCGAAGGCGCCCTATGATTTAAGGAGTTATGACAATGAATTATATACATTGAGGTATGGAGACGTCTCAGAGAAACATGCTGTCAGGTCTAGGTGTAGCCATGATGTTCATCGTGGTTATGATAGGGGATCCTTGAAGTGCATCTAACTGACATCTGTTAGTTCAGATTGGATTCAAAGTTTGGGCTGTGCTCACGTATCCCATGAAAACATGTTCATTATTTCCACACACACACACACACACACACACACACACACACACACACACACACACACACACACACACACACACACACACACACACACACACACACACACACACACTGTTGATTGAGTTTAATCCTTACAGCTGAAAACAGAAAAATTGTACAGGTTTAAAAACAGGTAATATAACATTCTAACAAATCAGTGAGACTTTGTCACCGATAGGGCTGGGTACCGTTAAATATTCTTTGATACTACTACTTTAACAATACCTGGTTTTTGATACTGGTACCATAACAATACTTTTTTGGTACCTATATGTATAATTCTAAGAGAAAATAACAAAGTACTAAAAGTTTTTTTTATTATTATTAATAAACCAAAAACCTTGTTTCATGGCATATTAATGCTTTTATTATTATTTTTTTAATTATTATTTATCTCTTACCTCGGGAACTTCCTGTTATGTCACTGACGCTGTCTTACCCCTCACATACCTCCAGTGCTTTTGTTGAAACAGCAGAGGATTGCAAGGCTGCAAACTCGAGTCTGTTTGTTTTTTTGGGGGGGGCGTCGGAGACTGCAGTGTACACGCTGCAGCGCGATGAGTTGCTCTGACTAATTGCTGGTGTTCCTGTTTTTCGCGGCACAAATCTTACCGCACTTGTTGCATTTTGCTCTGTTCCTGTTTACCTTTCCAAAATGCAGCCAAACTTTGGATTATTTTGGCATTTTTAAGCCGGAAGTTAGTTTGCAGGCAACTGTTGAGAGGAGAGCGGAAGGGCTGTGTCACTCAGCCTGTGTGTGTGCGTGTGTGTGCTGTGCGTGTGTTGTTTGTGTGTGTGTGTGTGTGTGTTGTTTGTGTGTGTGTGTGCAAACTCTCCTCCGCGCAGACACAGAGCAGAGCAGGACTGGAAGAGCTGCTCTTTTATAGGGACGTTTTATTATGAAAGTAATTAAATTTAGCACAAAAAGAATTATTTTTTTTCTGTACTAGTACCTACCAAAGGCTTTCGGTCGGTACCAAAGAAGTACTGAGTTTTGGTACCCAGCCCTAGTCGTTGATCAACAGCAGTGCATCACGTGATCTAACCACTAGAATTGCTCTGGTCAGAGGACTACTTCCTGTTTCTAGAGCCTTCACTCGTTTTGAGTGATGTCACTAATGGGTGTGGTCCATACTGTATTATTAACCTTTATTTAACCAGGAAAGTCCCATTGACATTCAGAATCTCATTTATAAGAGAGTCCTGGACCCTATAGGTGCTTCAGAATGACCCAAACATCCCTTTGAGACACATTTTATTGTAAATATTCCCAAAAGCTGTTTTACAATAAATATAATGCCCATCAAATGTCACTCATTTTTGGAAATGTGCCTTTAGCCTTGATTAGCATTAAAAATAAAATAAAACAGATGGAGAACTAAAAACCAGACTGCAACAACTGCATCTCTACTTGAAACATCAATACGATTATTAGAAAGAATCTTTTAGTTGGCGTACGTCTGTCACTCGTCTTTGATGTTTAAAAAAATCCAGTTGTGTACTCGGGGATCACTTTTCACTGCTGCAAGATTGAAAAAAAACAGTTCTTTTGTTTGTCTTTTTTCTTTAAAGGTTTTCATTTGTCTCAGCCCTAGAAGTGGTATTCAGAACGTGCAGCTAACACTTTTAAGCCACGGGTTGTTTGTCTTTTCTAAATTTCCATCCTAACACATTCAGACCTGGGGCATCATTTACAAAAAGACTTTGAAAAGCTAAAACTTTTCTGGAAACACAAAACTGCCTAATAAAACGAGTTAATCTTTAGCCTCTGAGGAAATTGGAACATAAATTAAATGATAATAATTATAAGAGGTTAAACCTTTTTTTTTAATTGAAGTTTGTTCAAATATTACAATCATTTATTGAAAACAGTGAGTTTGATGTTGTGGAATTGCATCGTGTCAGATTTGAAAAAAAAAAACATTTTTAACATTGCAAATTTTTAAAACTATTATATGTATTTAGTATGAAATTATAGGCAATACAATAACTGGTTTGTTTTTGTTGTCTATCTGTGACCTGTCACATGTCTCTGTGCCTCCATCAGCAGCAGAATATTTCACCAGCGTCCTGCCTGACTCTGACTGAAGTAAAGAGAATCTTTTGACATATAAATGTAGATAACTCACTTGCAGTTGTGGTGAAATAAAATATCAGATACCAATATCAAATAAGTCTGCAGCTGATGTTTAATAGACACACACAGAGGAACAAGTGTTTTCATGCTACTTTCTGTGTTTTTTCTTTGTATTGTTTGTCCACTTGTGCAAAACCAGATACACACACTTCGAACATCCAGTGGTGATCTGTGTTTAACCTAAATACTGTGGTGATTAGCAGGTGGATAAGTCTCACTGTAAAGTCAACATGCATTACACACACACACACACACACACACGCACGCACACACACACACACACACACACACACACACACACACACGCACGCACACACACACACACACACACACACACACACACACACACACACACTGCTGCTAGCAGACCTGGGTTAGTCTCCACATTAGTGACACTTAACAAAATTAAGCTACAATAAAAAATGTCATTGAATTCTTATTTGATCATAAAAAATGCTGCTGAATCAAAGTGCAGAGACAAAACACTACAGGTCACAGTGAGGGTTTGGCTGTTTTATTTATTCAGTTCTGTTCTTTGTAATTTCTTGTCTTTAGATTAGAAAATTAATTGTGAAAAACATTCGAAATATGATTTTTACTGGAGCTGTTTTTAGGCTTTAGTTCTGATTTTCTGATTAGTTTGTTATTAAATAAAATTCATTAGAGCCTCTGAACATCAGAGAAGATTTAATTACGGTAGTATTAATTTCGTTCGATCAGAATCAGAGAAAAATAGTCTCAGATGGTTCTGACCAAAAAGCAGCAGGCTGGTTTACTGGGACATTCCTCTCTGGTTTTAGCTGGGAACGCTGGTTTTCCTGTCAGGATTTTATTTTCTTCACCTTCCTGCTGGTCTTTATGAAGGAAGTCTGGAGGCGAGCAGAGTGTTTTTTTCTCTTTCTTTTATTTTATTTCATTTTGTAAATGCTCAGAGACTCAAGCTGAAAGCCTGCATTAACAAACTACAATCTTAACCTTTTAATGCCTGAAACATCAAATTATAATAAAAAACAAGAACACTTTTTATTAAACACGCATGTCCATGGAAAAATGTTAATTCAGGCTTTCAGCTCGAGTCTCTGAGCATTTTCAAAATTAGAAAAAGAGGAAAAAACACTGTGTTTGCCTCCAGAATTCCTTCATAACGACCAGATTGGTCGGCCATGTTGTTTTATAAATAACGTGTTAAATAAGAATTCCTAGACTTTGAATAACAAAACTTTTTTCTTGGAAAAACATTTAGTTTTCAATGTAGTGAATGAGAAACATTCAGAGAAACATCACCTTTCATGTTAGATTTGAGATATGTTGAAACAAAGATCTTGATGTGATTGCACTCAGAGTGTGTGCTGTGTCTAAGGCACTAACACAATTTAACCTCTACATCTGAGAAACGTATCGAGTCATAGACATCTGTCAGTTGGCTGTGGAGGCCATCTTGATCTGGGTTGACTCCAAAGTGAATTGGTTGTAGATGTTCATCCAGCCATATAATTAATTGAAAATTAATTGTGATGCATTAGCTTGCAGTCAGAGTACTTACATGTTAAAAACATGTTTTTGGGGTCTTCACAGATGAACACGTCTCCTCAAAGTTAGCATACCTCTGGCTGTGGTGCAGTTAAGCCTCTCTGGGTCTGCTTCGTGTCATCACAACCTCATTTTGGCTCTCTGATCAGTTAATATTCACTCCAGTACATGTGGCTTCACCAATAAACATCCTTCTACCAGGAAACCCAGCCGCCTTTTGATAATAACAAGGTTATCCTTCAGAGCTAATTAAATTTCACTTTTGCTTGGAATTATTCTGACTTCTACAAAAGCACAAGAGACACCGCCAAGCAGAGAAACATTTCTTTTAATAGTATAACTGAATGTAGTGATTCGCTTTTTTTTTTTTTTTAGTTCAGCAGTGGACCTCTGCTTCGCATTCACACAGTTCACCACACACCAGCACCTGAGATCTGCTTGGTTCAGCCTCATTCTGCTGCTTCACTGGAGCAGACAGGAGCTCAACGTTCTTTGCTCAAGGGCACCTTGGGCGTAGTGTTCATGCTTTAAAAGCTTTTGCATGCACACAGTCGGCTTTGGGGAGAAGCGGCAATGGGAGAACAGCACTTGACTCGGCCACACCTGCCCTCTCCTCTCCGGTTCACGGTGAACTACACTATTTTTATTGCTATGACACAATGAGACGCCAAAGAGGGAACAGCCAGAAAAAGTCCATGAAAGTTTAATGTTTATTCATAATATTGCTTCCTCATGCTGTGATTCACCTTTGTCCTCCTCCTTTGACTTCCCTCTGACGCTGCGTGCTTAGGATGGACATCTCTTCATTTAAACTTTTATTTCTGTGCTGGAATTCATTCATTTTTGCATTTTCATGATTGTGTGGTAAATGTACTGCCTGTAAATTATGAAAGAGTGTGCTCGTGTTTGGATGAGTGTAAATTATTCAACCTATTCCCCCACCTACTTTGCCCTGCTCTCTCTCACTCACTCACTCACACACACACACACACACACACACACACACACACACACACACACACACACACACACACACACACACACACACACACACACACACACACACACACACACACACACACACTCAGACATAAGTGCACACTGTGACGTACTTCTGCACACCTTTCTCTTTGTGTCCATCTGGTCCTCCTCTCTCTGTGTATCTCATTTCTTATTGAAGATCTCTGTGGAAAATTACCATGTCAGGACAGCTTCTCTCCGCGGTGCTCTGGCTGGAGACCAGCAGTTAACATGGTCTGTTTCTAATTGAAATGTGTTTTCGGTGAATCGTCCAGCTGGTCTCACCGGAGAAAAGATGTCAAAGGTCTATGATCAAACACAGAAGATGTTCATATATCAGAAATCCTCTGAGATCTTAATTATTGTTTAAAGTCAATTAACAGACTTCATAATGTTTGGGATTAAATCTAGATTGTTTTGAGTTTTTCACACTTTTTTCAATAAATATATGTTTTCCTTTATGCTGAAAAAAGATGAGTTTCATGTATAATGAATGGATCTCCTGCTTGGACTCTGATTGGTGTCTAACTCTTCTTCTGCTGACAGTTTAATTGTGTTTTCTCAGTAGTCAAATCTGCTGCTAAAGCTGCAACAAAAAACTTCACCTTGATCATAAATCATAAAATAAGAAAAATCAAATGTTTTAGTACTTATATAACATTTCATTTACTGCCGAGGTATGGAAAGAATGATAAACATGTGCTTTCTGGCAGGTTTTTCAATTTTGAACCTGACATAATTTTTGTGTATTTAACTTTAAGTCTGGTTTTATGAAAGCATTTTTATTGTACCTGGTTTTTAACTAAACTTTGAAAAGAAAGTAAGGAAATTAGTGTTTAGTTGCCATTTCTGTGTTATAAAAATGCTTTTTGGCAATAAATCTTACACTCTTGGAAAGCGTTCATTTCTCTTTAAGTGGAGCCACTTTTTGTGGTTTGAGCAGCAGAGCGGACTGTGTGGGTTGTGTCAATGCCAAACAGCTGATTCTACTATTGACTCTTGTTTTGTGTTGTTTGTTGGAGTGAATGGTTAAAGTCTGAATGGATGAAGACATGTCAATGAGTCCAGATTCTGCCTACTGCTATAGTTTAGTTGGGTGAAGGTGTGAAGATGGGAACACTATGCTGATTAGTGGTTCTGATAGAGTAACAGCTTTTAGAGGAGGCAGTGTGATGGTATGGGACAGCATCTGTTATCATTAGAGGTGATCCCAGTGCAGGGAGAGGTGAAATTCTCCAACCAGAGGTGATTCCTTATCTCCTCAGTCTGGGATAAACTCTATCCTCTTCGATGACGACGTTCACAGAGCTAATTATCAGAGACCACCTCCAGAATCTGAGAGTGGACAGGATGGAATGGCTGCCTGCAGCGCTGACCTCAACCCCACTCAACATCAGACTAGAGTGACAACACGGCCACATTGATAGCAACAAATGCTAGTGGAAAGGACAGCCAGCACCAAGCTGGTGACCAGCATGAGGAGGAGGAGGAGCCTGTTTGTTTATTCACAGGCTGCTCAAACCTGTTTGTTAAAATAAGTTGTACAGTCAGATTAAAGCCATCGTTTTGAGTGGCCCAAGATTAGTTGCTATTTGTCACCGATCTGCAGCAGTGTCTCTTATTATCTAACTAGCAATTAATATTGATCCGGTTAAAGGGTACTTCCTGTTTCTAGAGATTCCACTCACTTTGAGTGATGTCCTTACTGTAAATAACTGCTAAATAAATGCCACTTCAAAATGAAAGAACATTCCCTTTAAGTTCACTTTTCAAAAATCTGCTGTTCAATCATGTTCATATATTTGTTTTAGCAGTAAATTAAGTTAGTTAAAAGTTTTAAAATGCATTTTCTTTTAAAACTGCACATTGCTGCAGCAGTTCTTTCTTATTTCTTTGTAAGGCTGTCTTTAAACACCCAAAACTAGTCATTTAGCTGTTGAATAGATGAAAAAACCACGTTTTTATAAAGGTTTACTTTTTTGCTGCCACTGATTAAATCATAAGTACTTTTTATCTTAAGAATCTTGCTGTTTGAGGTTTAAAGTAAAACTGGTTTCATGTCTAATTATAAGTATTTTGCAGAATAAAAATTTTTAAATGAACATTTTGCATGAAAATAGAGAAATTGGTTGACATCAATCAGCATTTCCAAGAGAAAATGACATGGGTTTGTTTTTTAATCATTGGTACCAATTTGCTTCTTGGAAGTATGAATTACAGACAAGTGAAATTCCTTAGAGGTGATTCTGAGGAAAGTAGGAAACAAGATGGAAACCAGTACATTGCAGAAAATATATGAAAATTGTTCCGTTTACATTTCATACATTTAGAATACATTCATATTCAAGAAGATGTGGATCAATCTGAGAAAGTTGTGATTGAAACGCGGTCCTTCTACCTACTGAGCTTCACACTTAACAGGTGTTGTTGGTGTAAACAAAACATGGAAATCAGCTTCATCAGAGACAAATCATCAGGTCACCAGTTTACAGTCAATTACATATTGAATCTGGACATTAAAGCAGGAGGAGAAATTAATTTTTAAATAATTAAAAATAATCTAAATTGATATTTTGTCATTATTGTTGATAACTATTGGTTTGGTTTTTTGACAAAACTACCATGTTCTGACCTGATTAAGTCCCTGAGATGTAAAGTAAAATACAGCACATAATTATGAACAGGGCATATCTGTTCAGAAAAGAAATATGCTTTTTTTTATCTAACTACAGCTTTACACATGCACACATGAAAAGCAGGAAGCGTGTGTGTGTGTGTGTGTGTGTGTGTGTGTGTGTGTGTTTGCTGTCAAATGCACCAGTGAGTACAGCAGGATATAAGATAAGAGATTGATGCAGAGATGAGGATAACTGTTTCATGCTTCCACATTTCCCTTGTGTTCTTGCATGGATTAAACACACACAAACACAAACACACACACACACACAGACCACCAATGTGTCATTACAAGCTAATGTCATAATGTGTTTGCAATGCCCTCCCACAATGCTTTACTCCGTAGGCCAATCCCATTTACTGATGTGCGTATAAACAAAACCAAAACAAGTCTTTGTGTTTATGGAAATGCATTTGTGTGTGTGTTTGTGTTTTCTTACATAAGCTTGCAGCCTCCTCTTGCTTCGAGGATGATGATGGAAACGGTTTGTCATCCTCCCACCTTTCCCCGTCTCACCCGCTCGCTGTCTTCACCCATTCAGATCAAATGCACTTTAGAGGCACAACAGAGACATTTTACAGGGAAACATAACATTGCTGACATACAGCTAATTAATTATAAATTGTGAAAGCATAACAACACAGAGTGTGAGGGAGTGGATCAATGGAATAAAGTGTGCGTGAGTGCTCTGGACAGACTATTGATATATTTTTACTTATGGAAATATTACAGTTTTATTGCTCTTCATGCTGCTAACTCCTGATGAAACAAGCTTAGTGCTGCCGAGGCTTCAGATGATATTATTGTATGATGCTGAAACATTGTTTACATCCCAGATTTGATTGATTTTAGCCACTCAATGAAGTGATTTCAGCACATACGCCAGGTCACTTCTGCAAGAAATGTTTTATTTGATGAAACACTTTGCAGACAGCATCAAATCAGCTTTATTTGACCATGTATGTTGCACAAACAGTACTTGACTTCAGTCTCACTTCTGCCACCAACAAAAGAGATAATAGTTACAGTACACACAGACACAAGACCTAAGTGAGTTGTTTCTGCATTGTTGTTGATGAACTTGTTCTTGAGTCTTGTGGTTTTGATGTATAGTGATCTTTAGCATCATCTGGAGGGGTGAGGTGAGAAGAGGTCAGATTAAATCATCTTTTATAAACTGTATTTTATATTTTCTCAGGTTTTCTTTGTCTCATATTAAACGTTGTTTGCTGAGCTCAAACGTTTAGGTGTATCAAGTAAAACCATAAGAAACTTGTAAGGGAGCCAAAACTTTTTCACAGCACTGTATCTCTGGTAGTCCCGCCCCTAGACACTCTGACCAATCAGGAGACCCAACGCTCTCTCTTGGTTTGAAGTGTCGTGTTTGACTTGTGGTTTTTCTCCTCTATCACGGCTGATGAAAGCAACAGGGGGTACCTAAGCAAAAAATAAAAATGTAACAAAAATACAACTGTACAGTTAGTTGGTTTATTTTATCCAAATCAACTTACAAATGATAAAGAAGTTGTAATGAGGCTAACAACAAACTTCTTAGACAGACGAACACTAGTCAGGTTCTGCCCCAATAAAGTATGTTATGGCTCAGTTTATTTAATTTGAAAAATAGAAAAAAATAGTCAAATTTTGTTACTTTATTGGGAGTTTTAGCAGCCATATGTTACATGTTTATTTATTTATTTAAAATCAAGAATTAAATCCTGCCTTCTTTACAGCTGATGCCACCATTAAAGCTGAGATGCAGAGAAACCACTTTACTCCACATCTCTCACTCAAATCCCCTTTGAGTGATGTGATCGTAACGTATAGAACGATTCTGTGGACATTATATAATCTGAGAGCTGCTGATGGATGCACTCTGGTGTGTTTTGAAAAATAGTTCTGATGTAATGCTGCAAAAATAGTGTAGTAGACCAGATATTGCACTGCACCACCATGAATCAGGCACTTTACCACACCGCGGACGGCTCCGGTTACATGTCTTCCTCTCGCCTTCTCTGTTTTCTCTGGGCGCTCCTTTTCTCTTTCCAGTCATACACATAATCCCAACCAGTGGATTTATAAACGGGTCTTGGATCAATACTTGAGTGGACATATGTCTTCATACACTGCATGTTTAGTGTGTTTGCAATAAATATCATTTCTGTGTAGGGCTTCACACATGTTTGTTTGTTGTTTTTTTTTTTTTGGTCTTATCAGGCTGACCTTGACAGCAAACGTCTCAGATTCCCCACAGCTCATGTGCTCCTGCTGGCTGTTTCTGTGTTTTATTGGTTAGATCGCTACTTTTAAATTCAATTTATTCATCAGAAATTGGTTGAGATAAATGACAAAAGGTGAGCTAAGCAGAGTTTATCAGCCTTATGAGCACTAAATCAGTAAGATTAAGGTCCTTAACCCTTTGACTGGCAGGCCAATCTCTTAGTAAAGCCTAATATCATCTCTGTTAGGCTAAAACTTGTATTTCCATTTTTCATCACGTTCATGTTTATCCTAGAATCAGCTTCATTGGCCGTATTTTAGTGGTTTTATGAACAACCTTTCAAAGAAAGGAAACATTGTGACAATCCAAGGTTTGTTGTTTGTAAAAGAACATTTTTTTTTCCATTTAATGAAAAAAATACTGCTCTTCCTGCAGTTTAGTGAAGGCTTTAGCAGTAGACTGTATGACAAAGAATAAATGTACAAAAGAAAAATAAGTATTATTCACCTATTGAGAGCAGTGGGTGTTGGCAAAGCAGGCAAAAGCCCCGCCCCCCTTTGCAGAGTTCAGATAGAGCAGGTCCATTCATTCATTTAAACAGGTCACGGGAACTTACTGACTGACTGGGAGTCTGTCTTTATTTATGGTTTTTGCACAAATTCAATTTAAGTTTGATGACTTTAGATGTTTTACAATAAAATATGTACTTTAGTGTGATGATGTCATGCACTGAGCTGTCTAAACCTCCTAAAACTCATTATTTTCTCTCTGGAATGGAAAGTTTACTTTTAACCTATCATTGTTCCTACATAAAACACAGTAGACACACATGCTGCTGCTCAGGGTTCAAATTATTTTAGACGAGACTTTTTGTTTCCACTGAGCAACAAATTGTTGAAGGCTTAATTTCTATTGACTACAAACATCTGTTGATCTGTACCTGTGATTCACATACAGTATGTGTGGTTACTATGGTGATCCTAATGAGCCATTTGTGGTTACTACAGTGATGTTAATGAGCTACTGGTGGTTACTATGGTGATCCTAATAAGCATCTGGCTGCAGTTTCAACATTTCTGTTAATCATTTTTCACTCTTTATACAGTTTAAATATCAAAACATCTGTAACTTGTTTTAGCTTAAGTCCAGAAGTCATTGCATGATGGGATTAGAAGTTCAGACAGTAGATATATTGGTTCCCTTTAAGATTTCATCAGAATCGTTCTGGTTACAAATAATAATAGTATTGATAAATCCATCACAGTAAAACGCCTGTGTTGTTTGTGTGTCTGAAGCACAGCCTGCATGCTGATGAGACTGGAGCCTCTGTGTTTTTGGCTTTTGTTATACTTGTGTGTATCTGTGTGCGTGCATGTGTGTGTGTGTGTGTGTGTGTGCGTGCGTGTGTGTGTGTTTGTGTGTGTGTGGTCCTGCTCAGTGCAGCAGCCTCAGAGTGCACTAATTGAATAAAGAGTAATTTTGATGTATTTAGGCAGCTGATGACCCCTGTTGTTCAAGTGGATAAAGCCATTAGCTGATGCATAAGGTTCACTGTAGTGGACACAGAGAGAAACAAAGGGTGGATGCTAACGGAACAGACAGGCAGCAGGTTTGTTTTAGTGGCCCGAGCACTGATGCATTTTAATTCTGCACTACAAACAACCGAGTTGTATGCTTAAAGGCACGGGAGGCAATGTAAATTATTAATTTATTTAGGAGAATTAAAAACGGGAGCTAAAAGGTTTCCTGCAGCCACAGCAGAGCGCTCAAACTTCCTCCATGCTGTGATTTAAAATCAACACATGGTGCTAAATGCACTGTCACAATGCTGCCTTCTGGCAGAAGGTATAGAGTCACTAAATGCAGACAGAATCTTTTTAAAAATTCATTTCTCCCCTGAAAGGTTTCTGCAACACAGCGGGTAAAAAAGTATGGAACACGTCACCGTTTTTCTAAGTAAATATTCTAAAGATGCTATCATTCTTACCAGATGTCAATAACAATCCATCCATTCGAGAAACCAAAACCATCGATGTCCATACATTACATTAGATATAAAAAATGCAATGACTCAGGGAAATGTATTGAAGAAGCTTGTTTAAATGTTGGTGAGCAAACTTTAAAAACACTTCAACATGATTTTTCTTCAGTAGTCTTGTGTGGTTAGTGTGTATATATGGTATAGTGGTTGAGTGTATTACCTATTGTTTTTGTTCAACTGTTGTACCTGCTAACCCAGGGCTGCCTAAATCCAGTCATCAAGAACTATTATCTTTGAACCTTTAGATGCATCCCTACTCAAACACACCTGAATTAGTCCTGGGCAGCCCTGTGCTAACCCCAGGTAGTCCTTGGCTTTACGACAACTCTTCTATAGTTCTGTTAGCTTCTCTGATTGAAGTTTGCATGGTGCACCTGGCCAGTTTATGGTGAAATTATGTTCTGTCCACTTCCTGATTCTAGCCACAATAGAGCTCACTGAAACCCTCAGCAGGTTGTAAATTATTCTGAAGCCAATCAGGATGTTTTGCAACAATCAGGTTGTCAAGGTCCTGAGAGCTCTTTGGTTTTACCCATCATGAGATGTTTTTTGTGTGACATTGGTAAAGAGTCACCGTTTTATAGGCCATCAGTTGGACTGAAGCAACATATGCTGATTTGTATTTATTAGAAATATATTTACTCATGTGTTCTGTACTTATTGTGTGTCTTTTATGGGAGTTGTGCAACACTTGTTTGGTAATATTTACACATATGTTAGTATTTTTACTATGTGTCTTCTGCTCTTGGATTACTAGAGTTTTGTGTATTTGCTTTAATTTTGTATTCATAAAATCCATTTGTTGTTATGTTTTATCACAACTTTATGAAAGCAGCTACTGGAACAGCAGCCATACAGGAAAACAACAATCTCCCCAGGGGTTCAATTAGGTTTACCATACCTTACTGAATCATGAATACTGTCCATTACTTTGAGGTGCAGATGGTGAGTTATGTAATTTGTTTCCAAATTTGGAAAGCATGTGTTGAACAAAGTTTACATTTAAAATGGAAAATCCTGATATGAGCAGTGATTTTCATATATTCAAAACTTGTTTCTTTATTCAGTTGAAATATACCAAAGTGTTCTATAAATAACTTCATGGATTTAAAGGTGTATAACTGGTTCTAACAATGCAACTGCTGTCTAATTAAACTGAAAATCTGATAATTTAGTACTTTTTGAACAGCAGTGAGTGACAAAAAAAACCAGAAGCAAAGGAGTTCCTCTCAGAGTCCAACGCTCTGAGACTACAAGAGATCTCTTCAGCATGTCGAGTGTTTTTCAAACACTGACATAATGAACACTGTTTTAAAAACAAGTGTCATGCACTCCTCAGCAAAGAGACCTGTGAAACTGCCAGATGCTGCGTGGCTGCTGAAGTAGTTTCCTACTTTTAATCTACATGAAGCTGTAAATAGGATGATCGCAATTACTCAGATCCTAATATGGAAATTAGGCTTTCAACACTGCTTTTGTTTTTTTAAATCAACATTTAATAGGCACTCTTATAAAACAAAAGCAGGTTTTGATAAATGTTATGTAAAGAGCAGAGGACACAAAAATGTCATCTTTTATTGGATTATGAAGCAATTTGAGCAATTATGGAGAAAATTATAACCTGTTCTTCATGCATCACAGTTGGATATTCCTTGTTACATTGTTGTATTAAATCCTGACATTTTATTTTAAGACACCAATTTATAAAAGGAATAAAAATGTATCCAAATCTTTTCAAAACGTTAGGTAAATCAGCATGTAAAAAAAAGAAAAAAACTATATATATATATATATATATATATATATATATATATATATATATATATATATATATATATATATATATATACATATTTAATATGGGACCACAAAGTGTCTTGTTGTAAATGTTCCTTTGACCTTGACTTTGACCTTGCCTAGCACATAGAAACCTGAAATTTAGCCCCAAAGCAGAGTTAGGCTGATGGTTGATTTTTACCAGACATGAATAAAATCTGCTTGTATAAAAAAATGATTTAAATAAAAAAAAGTACTAAAAACTGTTTCAAAATTGAAAGAAACAAACATTTTATCTTCGTTTACATGCATGTCCTACATTAAAGCATATTTGTGATCCTAAACTCTCATGAACAGACAAAATGATCAGGATATTATTTATTTATGGCTGCAGCTTCAAAAGTCTTTGAATTTGTAACAACGTCCAAATCGTTGCGTTTAATGTCGTTCCACTGGTTTCTCCCCCTGTGAGATCTGAACGCGGCCCAGCGTCGGACTCGGCATGCGGAGCGGCTCTGAGCTGTCCGGGGAAGCTGTTCATCACTCAGCAAGCCAGGGGTGAAACGAGCTCTAAGGGGGGACTTTCTGGGGAATTCAGTGGACAGCTTTCAAAGAAGTGGATAAATCAGGCTGCACACATGTGAAACAAAATCGCATTTTACACTCAGCTACAAACAGAGCTTAATTTGTCTTCCTCAGACATAATCCTTCCGCTTAATTCACCGTTTCTTTTCATCCTGGTGGTGCTACACGTCACATAAAGTGGCAGCAGGAGTCAGAAACTTGTGTTAAAGTCAAACTGAGCCCGGTTCTGCAGAAGTTTTCGCTTTAACACATGTATTATGAGCCAAAATCATTTGTTGTTTATGTTCTAAGTATGACAGGACTACCTCATCTCCTCCTCCTAAATTCAATTCAGCCTTTCCTCCAATTTTCCTTTCACACCTCAGCACTCATTTTAATTAGCTTCCTTCTGATCTCTCTTTTCTCTCTCTCTCTCTCTCTCTCTGATAACTCTCCCTAATTTCCTTTCCATTTCTGTCTGTCTCACTCATTCACTCTCATTACAGTCATTTTTCAGTGTAATTAATGAGCCGATATCTGCTTTCATGTCACAAGGGTCACAAGCTCTTGCTCTTTGTGTGTGTGTGTGTGTGTGTGTGTGTGTGTGTGTGTAACCAGTACATATGAGTCATCCAGCTCTCTCCTCTGTCTTTGTGCTCCTCTTTTCCTCACGCTCACCAGGAAAGAAAAATCAGAATTGTTCGACCTCTGACATGGAAGCAAGTAATAATACAGAGAAACTTACTTAGAAGAGGTTGAATGGCTTCTTTATCAAACTGAGGCAGTGATATGATGTTCCACTAAGTTTGGTGAAGTGTTTAATCACATCAGCTGTGGCAGGTTGAGAAGTTTACACAAAGTATAAAATCACAGCTGCATTTCTTCACTGAATACATTTTCCAGATGTGCTGTTGAATTAATCTAATTTATTGTTTTAAATGTTTTATAGTAATATGAACCTACAGCTGATATGAATGACACTGACATTAATCAGATAGCAACTGCAAAAAGTTCACTGCAGTGATCCAAACTGATATGATAATTACTGTCATCCATCTAGCTGGTAAACAATGCTGCTGCAAAGCAGTCTGACACCAGTCACATCATTAAAACGCTGTGCAAAAAAAAAACAAGAACAAAAAAGATTAATGTAAAAAGATCCAAAAGTTTACTGAAATAGAAACTGAAAATATTGAATATTAATAATAAACAATTCAATAGTCTGAGGCAGAAAAGTATTCATCCATTCATGCAGAAAATAGTTTTAAAACAAATCCTAAAAATATATTTAAGGTTTTTTCTAACACAGCAAAGAATTAAAATTCTCAAATGGTGTAATGAATTAAAATATAATGCACATCATGTGACTGTGTATTCCTGAGCTCAATGTTTAAATTAGACAACATTTTATATTAAAATTGATCCTGTTAAACACAAACATAAATCAGAATCCTGCACGTACTCACATTTCCTCTGAAAAGTCAGAGTTCAAACAGCTCCATTTATACAATCTAGACTACAATACAATATAGTTCAAAAGTCCAGTTCATGGTTTCTATGGATGTTTATTAATCCATGTCCATTGTGAATTATTTCATCTTTCATTATTTCATAGCCCTTTAAACTACAAGTATCCCATATAAAGGGATATTTTCAAGTGATCTATCAGTTATTTTTCTACTGTAAGAATCTCTCATGTTAAATTGTAGATGTTTACAAACAGGTAATATAGGGTTCTAATCATCAGTGTTTAGCAAGAGTTGTTTGAAATACCTGAAACTTTGCCACCTACCGTATAGGATGACCCCAAATATAAGATGACCCCCTTTTCAAGATTAATCTTCAGAAAAACACTAAATATATTTAAAAAAAAAATTATTTGACATTTTGAGAAAGTAATTTAAATAATACCTTAATTACAGTCTGCTTTAATATTTGCCTATTAATGCAATCACAAAGACCTGTAATGCATATTCTAGCCATAACTCCATATTTCCTGGCTGCCTGACAGCTGTTTGACGCCTCTGCTGCATTGACCACCATTATCTGTCTGTCTGTAAACTCGCCACTTTTAATCCAGTCTGCTCCGTTTGGCGTCAGCTTCATAAGATGCTGGCGCCCTCTGCTGTTGCGGTTGTGTAATGACCTCAAACAACTATCAGCATGTGTCACTGGTTAGACCCCGATTATTAGACGACCCCACATTTTGACAATATTTTCAACGAAAAAATAAACCTTGCCCTGTATTTGGGTCAATACAATATTTGTCAGCAGTTTGAATTAGTGTCTCCTGATCTGACCAGCTATGAGCATTGATCTCTTGACTAGTGAAAATCTCAACCTGTTTCTATTCTGATGCTTGTTATATTTTAAAATCATGGGTTCAAAGCTTTTTTTAAAGAAAAATAAATCAATCCCTCTTTCTCCCTCTCTGTGTCGTTGTTCAGGTGTTGCATCCAGGTGAGGATGGGAACCATGGAGAGGCTGTTGCTCTGTGTGATGCTGGCAGTCGCCATGGCAGTGCGGGCACAGATCTGCCCAAAGCGCTGCGTCTGCCAGATTCTGTCACCCAACCTGGCAACCCTCTGTGCGAAGAAAGGCCTACTGTTTGTTCCACCCAATATTGACAGACACACAGTGGAGCTCCGGCTGGCTGACAACTTTGTCACAAGGTGAAAACTGTTTCCTAGAAAAACTATTCCCTTTTTTTCATTGCAAGTTTAGACCCCGCCTTCTAAAGAACATTTCCTTGGGGAGGAACTTGGTGACAGAAGGGAGATAAAATCCCTTTAAATCCTTCTGTGGTAGAAACCTTTGAGAATAGACCTGTTGATGGAAAACATTTTGTCTATAGCTAGAAATGCACAGGTGTGTTAATGAGGGCTGCATTCCACTCCTGCAGCTCTGCATGCCTGTTGTTCTGTCTGTAAAAAATGCAGATGAGTAGAACCTCCTCTAAATGGAATACAAGCCTCATGTGATCAGCCCACCCTACGTGAAAATGTTTGCAGTGAAAGAACTCTTTAACCCTTTCATGACCAAACGCAGAGTAGGACAGTTCTAGAAGAGTTCCAGAGCTAGATTTCCCTTATTTTGGGAGCAGAGAGAGCAACTGGTGGTAAACAGCTGTACTTTTTAAGACAAAAAAAAAAAAACAGACTAAAGAGTGAACATTAACTGCTACCGATTAAAAGCTGCTAAACCCGTGACTGTTGGTGAGGAGTTGGAGACAAAACTGTGAGAAAAATATGCACATTTGCACATTTTCAGTTCTGCAGCTTACATTCCATTCACTCGAATGTCATGCAAGATATTAATTCATTCAGTCATTATACATTTTATTCAGAATTTGGCCTCCAACTCCTCCCAAAGCTGTGTGACTTTATCATGCTATCCTCCTCACAAACACTGTTTCAAATGGGTTGCTGATGCCCATTATTGCTGTGACAGTTTAAAACATTTTGAACATCCAAACTCCTTCATTTGTACTGAAGAAATAGTTGAACATGAGCAGTGGGAGGTTCTCTGACACTTAAAAAGACAGGACAGATTCAGTCTTAATGTGCAATAGTGGGGGTTTTTGTAGATGATATGATGAGGTAAAAAGACCATTCACTTACTGTTCTAAGTTGAACTCAGTTATTATGGCTACTGAAAATATTGTGTGTATTCTCTGCCTTCTGCAGGGTTTTGAGTTTAAACAGGAAATCTGACAGCACTGAAAAGTGGATTGGCTGAAAAAAGAGAAAAATGCAAACATTTTGATGCATAATCGACAGTTTGTTTTTCAAATGTAGTGGGAGTAAGACCATTTTGTTTGATGAGGTTGAATAAATCTGTCACACTTTTTCACACTGTGATTCGGCCTGACTGCAACCTTAGATGAAATGTCAAAAATACCAATATCCTATTTATTTATTGACATTGCCTTTATGTTTGTGTTCTTTAATTTCAGTATGTAACAAACAACACTTCCTGACTATCCTGACTAGCAAAAATGACTTTTATTTTGAATCTTTAATCTTCACATCTGCCATTATTTTGAATGAAGCATCTTGATTAGTCACACAAGCTGTTTGGGGATAAGTTGCATACTTAAATATAACATAAGGACATAAAGTCAAATCCCAAAACAAAACTTTGTTTTCGTTGCCAGTAAATCCATTTCTGTGTGTATCTCTTTTGCAGCTCAGTGAGTTTGCTGTCCTTAAATAAATCCATCCAACATTTGTGTGAATAATTCTCATGACACTTAAAAAGACATGACAGATTTAGTCTTAATGTGCAATAATGATAAACAAACTGGGAGCTAATCCATCATGTCAGGAGGTGGTGATGCCAAGAAACCTCTGGTGAAAATGAGTCAGGGGACACATCTTTGGACAGAGAATTTTCTTGGATATTATCTTCTGTTGGAATTAAATTAACCTCATTTGAGTCTAAAAAACATTTTAAAAGTCTTCAGACCTGAGAGAAAGTCAAGGTTGGTTTATAGACACTGGAGGAGCTCAAGGCCTGATGCAGTTTTGAGTCTGAAGAGAAAAATATTGAAAGAGCTGTGAAGGATAAAAAGTACCTCATGAAATATGTTTAAGCATGAATTTTTGTCTTTTATAAAGAGGTTTTCTACAGTGCCTGCAAATATTTACCCTCTTGGATGTTTTAATCTTTAAAATGTTTTATAAATCAGTTACGATACACATCATTTGGCTTTTTTGACAAAAATGTTTTGAATCACCTTTAATGTCAAAGTGAAATTAATTTCTTCAAAACAGTGACAATGTAATAAAAATACATAACATAAAATACATGATTGCATAAAATTATGCTCCGTCCAGTCAGTATTGGGTAGATGCACCTTTGGCTGTAATCACAGCATGGAGTCAGGACTCAGCCAGGCTGCACATCTGCAGCTCTACTCCATTCTTCCTTGTATAACGGGTGTGAAAAGCCCTTTTCAAGTCCAGCTATTAATTAATTCTTTACAGAATTGATGTTATGACTCAGCCACTTCAGAACCTCCACCTTGTCTTCAAACCATTCCTGTGTAGCTTTAGCTGGATGCTTTAGCTCATTGTCTTACTGGAAAAAAAATCTTCTCTGAAGCCATAGTTCTCTTGCAAATGAAATCAAATTGTCCTCCAGGATTTCTCAATATTTTTGTTCATTTTACCTTCTTCCAGTACAAACCATTCAGAACCTGCTGCTAAGAAACAGTCCCACACCATCACCATTCACAGTGGGGATGGTGTGTTTGGTGATATTTAGTGTTTGATGTCCACCAAACACAACATCCTGTCTGATGGTCAAAAATCTCCATTTTGGTCTCGTCAGACCAAAGAACTTTCTTCCACTTAACCATAGAGTCTCCAACATGTTATTTGTAGTGCTGTCAGTCGATTAAAATAAATTAACTAATTAATCGCAAATTTGAAAGAAATTAATCGCGATTAATCGCATTTAATCGCTTCTTTTCAGAAAAATGAAATTATATGCAGTTTACAATGTCCATCCAAGAAATATGCCAAAATGTTTAAAAAAAATCATTTTTAAAGCTTTTATAATTGATGAAAAAATGCATTTAAATTGTATTTCAGTTCAAAACAGTTGAAAAACAAAAATCCCTGACTAAAACTGGACAGACCCTAAAGACAGTACTTTATGAATCTATTTGTTTATTTTATGTACAATTTCAGAAGGGTACTGTTTTAAAATAATAATAAAAGATTTCCAACATGTGGAAATACTATGAGAGAATCATTTTTTGCAGTGTTCAAACTGACCCACGGTCTGCCTCGTTTTCAATGAGGGGTCCGGGTCACTCAGGTCTCTATTGTTTAAAGACTAGTGTGGGAATGGGATCGCCTCAGTTCGGTACTGGTTTTACTTTTCAGATAGGGGTAGGGTCTGAGTTTCTCGTACCGAGCCGAACTGACACCTCCGTCCGCTCGGACCTCGGTGTCAAGACAGCGAGAAAGGAGTAGGAATAAACCTTAACGGCTAGAGACCGTCCAGTTTCACCGCAGATTACTTTTGGTTTTCACGGTGGAAGGAGCGGAGAGTTGAGTTCCGCTACCGGGGAGACAGGTGAAGAGAGTGACCTCTCTTCTCTCTTCTGAGATCTGAGGAGCGGGCTGGAGGGAGGACACGGGCTGCGACGGGAGCTGCAGGAAATCTGATGCTGACAAGCGCTCCGCCTTCCTTCATACACAAGTTGCGTTAATTTTGTTAATTTTTTTAACGCGTTATGTCTTCCAAATTAATTAATGCAATTAACGCGTTAAATCTGACAGCACTAGTTATTTGGCAAACTGTAGTCCAGACTTAATGAGAGTTTTCTTCAACAGCAGCTTTCTCACTCTTCCATAAAGCTTTGACCATTGAACAGTTGTTGTATGTGGTCTCTCCCATCTCAGCTGATGAAGCTTGTGAGTCCTTCAGAGCGGTCATGGTGTCCTGCTGGACTCTCACTCTTCTTGCACGGACCGGTCACTCAGTTTGTGAAGGCGGTCTGATGTAGTCAGATTTACATGCTGCCATTATCCACCCATGTCTTGATGATGGATTTAACTGAGCTTCAGGAGATGTTTAATCCCTTAGAAACTTATTTTGCATTCGTCCCCTGACTTATGCTTTTCTCAGACTTTCTTGGAGTGTTGTTTTGTCCTCTTGCTGTGATGGTAGCAAGGAATATGGAATGACCAGTAAAGGGAGAAGCAGGTGTCTTTATACTATATTCACTGAGCCACTGCACTCTGGTGATCTCATTCCACTAATTGTGAGACTACTAGCACCAATCGGCTGAACCGCTGTTGAATTAGGTCATGCAATTTAAAGAGGGTGAATATTTATGCAATAGGCACTGCACTTGTCCTTTTTAAAAGCAATATGACCATGACATGTTATCTTAAAAGTATTTTTGACTTTCTATGTCAGTTTTCTCAAAATGCTCCTAAAAAGCAGCTTTACTGATTAAAAAACAGTTTCTTGTGTTGAATTTGTTTATTTTAGCTGTCACTTTCTATCCACAGCATTAAAAGAAAAGATTTTGCAAACATGACTCGGCTGGTGGACCTGACGTTATCCAGAAACACGATCTCCTACATCACACCTTATGCCTTTTCTGACCTGGAAAATCTCAGAGCGCTTCACCTCAACAGGTACAAACTCCCAATCAAAGGGAAATCCTCATCCTCATCCCTCCGAAACATTTTCTGAGATTTCTCTCTAACTTCTTACAGTAACCGGATAACAAGAATAGGGAACGATACGTTCAGCGGGATGTCAAAGCTCCACCACCTGATCCTGAACAACAACCAGCTGGTGCTGATCCATCAGGGGGCGTTTAATGACCTGCTGGCGCTGGAAGAACTGGACCTCAGCTACAATAACCTGGACTCCATTCCATGGGAGGCCATTCAGGTCAGCTGTCTTTAAACTGCTGCAGGCTGGATGACTCAAAGGTTAAAAGGTCTTTTTAAAAGCATTTTTTTTTTGGGGGGGGGGGGGATCTTTATATATCAGAAAATATACCAGGAGCTTTGAGACTAACTTCATGTCAAGTCATGGGTTGGTTAATTAGATATTTAGTTTATTTTATCTCCCTTGTTAAAAATGTTCTTTAACAATCCTATAAAGTTTTATTTCTCAGTATCAGTATATCCCTAACTAGTCCATCAACCATAAAGTAAAACAGAGCAACAATGTGTAGTCATCAGGGTCAGTGAGTGATGGTCTCCACTTATAAAAAGGAGGGGGGGCAGAGGGTCTGTTCCAACTATAGAAAGACCACACTCCTCAGCCTCCCTGGATAGGTCTCCTCCAGGGTTTAATCACTGATTGAGGATGAGCAATGGCTGGGGGGGAGGTCCTACCTCAAGTAAGGACATTTTAAGTTCCTATATTCTGCAAACTTCACTTTCTAAAGGTCTTTTAACATTCATATTTGTCCCAAAGACTGTGTCTGAGACCCAAAAGTGAGAAAACATTTCACTGTTTTCACTTCCTTATTCTCATTTTTGGGAAATGTGTTTTGAGCTAATGCTAAAATGGGTGGCTTCAAAATCTTTCCCCTGCTGACGTCAAGAAGGGAAAAGACCACTCCTCTCTAGAGGACAGAGCCAATCACGAGCACCATTGGCTACCTGAGCCCACCCCGCCATTTAAAAACCACGTGAGCGCGCATCCTCACAAATGTTAGCAAACAGTCATGGTGAAGCTACGAGTAAAGTACAGCAATTGCTTCGTAGATGGTCGCATCAACGAGTACAAAAGTCTTTTTTTACTCCCTTCATCTGAACACCTAAAGACCCACCAACGTCTTGAGAATGCACACGGAGAAGATAGATGGGCGGGGCTAATAGAAGGTTGGCTCCCCAACTGCTCTGCCCATTTGAAAGGATTTAGCTTCAGGAGGTTGGATGAGGGGGTGGAAAAACAACAGCTGCACTTAAAGTAAGGGCCAACTTACTTGACCAATGCAGAGCTTTTACGTGTTATTGAGATGTAAAAGAAATGATTCAGAGTGGATAGAAAGTGCAGAATATGGGACCTTTAAGTATCTCAGGGTCTTGTTCACAAGTCAGGGAGAGAGGGAGAAGGAGATAACAGGTGGATCAGGGCAGTGATGTGAATGCTGAACCAGTCTATTGTGGTGAAGAGGGAGATGAGCAAGAAGATGAAGCTGCTGATTTACATTCCAATCTTCACCTACGGTCATGAGTTTTAGGTAATACCTGTAAGAATAAGATCACAAATAAGAGTCCAAAATAAATTTCTGCAGGATGGCCGGGCTCAGCCTTAGAGATAGGGTGAGGAGCATCCAGGAGGGACTTGGAGTAGAACTTAACCCTCCATGTCCAGGAGCCAGCTGAGGTAGTTTAGGACCTGGTCAGAATCCTCTCTGAAAGCCTCCTGGGTGAAGTGTTTCAGGCATGTCCTGCTGGAAGGAGGCCCCTGGTGTTAACCCAGGACACACTGGAGGGATTATATCTCTAGGCAAACCTAGGAACGCCTTGGGGTCCCACTAGATGAGCTGGTGAAAGTGTCTAAGGAGTGGACAGTCTGGACTTCTCTACTGGGGCTGCTGCCCTCATGACCTGCAGGTTAAGAGGAGGACAGTGAGGCGACCATAAAGTATTCTTTGTGAAAAGCAAAATAATTTTTCCCAAAAAAGGTTGTTGTTTTTCTCTTCTTTTTGTGCAGAAAATGACAAGCCTCCACACTCTGAGTTTAGACCACAACATGCTGGATTTCATTCCAGAGGGAACCTTTTCCCTTCTACAGAAGCTCAACCGACTGGATGTCACCTCCAATAAGCTTCAAAAGCTACCACCAGACCCGCTCTTTCAACGAGCGCAGGTATTCTCAGGAGAGCCTTCAAACCACGCACCATTCAGCCTGAAACACTACAGGGATACAGTACATTTCACAGAAATAAAGTTTATATGTTTTTGTTATAAATTGCCATTAGTTTGTTAATTATTATAAAGTTTTCATTTCATGTGTTTTCTTCCTGTTCTATATAATTTTATTTTGCTCATCATTCAGGCAGACTTGCTTTTAGTTGTGTTTGTTTTTTCTTCAATTTCTGAGCAACTAAATGGTTAAAACAATGTTTTGTGTTTGTTTGTTTATGAGATCATACTAATCCTAAATAATTAACTCAAATTTTAAACTCACACAAGACAAAAGTGAGTTGAGGCAGATGCAAAATATCAAGTTTAAATGATTGTTTTTTTGTGATTTCTATGAAATTATGTGGAAAAAACAAAACATTTGCACATTCCTAAACCAAAAGGTATATCATATTTACTATAATGTCAAAAGTGCGACCGGGGCTCAGGGAAATAGAGGCCGTCCACCGTGTGGGAGACCAGGGTTCAATGCCTGGCCTAAAGTATTTTTTGTGCAGTTTTCATATAAAAGGGATATTTGGGTCATTTTGAAGTGGCATTCTATCAGTTATTTATCTACAGTAATGACCACACCCACTTGAGACATCACTCAAAGTGGGTGGAGTCACTAGAAACAGGAAGTAGTTTTCTGACCAGAGTAAAACTCATGGCTAGCCTGACAAATGTTGATGAAGTGACCTAAAGATTCTTCCTGATTTGAGTGATGTCACCGTTATAGGAGGTCCATACTGTAGATCAGGGGTGTCCACACTCGTTCACCTCGCGAGCTACTGTTATATTGAGTGGGTCCACATGCTTGCTGGCGCTGCAGTGTGTTTCCACCACCGCATGAGCGCTCCTTCACGTCACATCTAACACAGCTTTTGTCATGACTGAAATAAATCTGAAATAAATAAATCTAAATAAATAAAATAAATTTTCTTATAATAAAAAGGGCTTCACTAAACCCTTAAAAACTGCCTGAAGAACAAAGTTAGACATTTTGAAACTTTCCTGGTATTTTTTCATTCTTTGGATTTCTGTTTGTTGTTTAGAGCAGATTTTCTTTATGTTGGTGTTTGCATGTTTCCAGTGTTAGTTGTTTCCTAATAATACTGCTACACAATTCATTTTCTTAATTTGCTAGGATTTTAACAGTTTTTATTAATTGTAAAAAGTATTTTGACCTATTTTTAATAGATTTTTTGTGTGTGTGGATTTTGGGGGGGTTGGCCCCTGGTCACAAAAATTACATTAATTTTCAATCTGTTTTATATTGTCACTGTCAGAAAAATAAGGAATAAAAACATAAAAAAATAAAACAAATTATTTGACTAATGAGCAATAGAGCTGCTTTATGTCAAAAATATAAAGAACTAGTGTTTTTAAATCAGTTTTGAAATATTCATTAAAGAGACAAATATTATCAATCTGATCCTTTTTTAAACTTAATTTTTGCTCTCTCAGGTTCTGGCGACCTCAGGGGACCACACCCCCTCCACCTTTGCTCTGTCGTTCGGAGGAAACCCTCTGCACTGTAACTGTGAGTTACTCTGGCTGAGGAGACTGAGCCGGGAGGACGACTTGGAGACTTGTGCCACGCCTCAGCACCTCTCGGGTCGATACTTCTGGTCCATCACTGAAGAAGAGTTCCTCTGTGAGCCTCCCCTCATCACCAGACACTCCCACGAGATGAGGGTCCTCGAAGGGCAGAGAGTCTCACTCAGGTATCCTCTGAAATATCCTATTTAATTCTTTTGAAAGAAAACTTGACCATGGTCAACTTGCTGCCATTTTCCAACAACTTGTTATAGGAAGTTAAAAACCTAGACTGGTTAAAAACACACTAAACGCTACACCGAAACATTTAGATGGACAAAACTACATCAAAACAAGAAGTCTGGGAGATGATGATTGCTTCATTTGCATTTATATTGGTCACACACTTCCAGTTCTGATACATCTCACACTTCCAAATATGGAAATATGGAAATGAGGGGGTGGGGGTGATCCAATTATTTCATTTCCTTTATTGTAGCTCATCTATTGCAGGTTGTTTGAAGTACTGTTTGTGTAATTTATTAAAAAGTTAACCCAACCTTGTTTTTCATTTTTATGGCACAGCTAGTTTCATTGAGTTTTTGACCTTTTTTTACACTATTAAAAATTAGAGCACCCTTCCTACTTGTAGCAGATCATTAATTTTCTTCAGGACTGAGATCTTGTGTCACCGAACAACAGAAACGGCAGCAGAAGAACAGTTGCACACTGTAAAATGTGTCCACATCTTGAAATAAGCACCATCAAAGATCTCATGCAAAATTCTCTGGTCAGAGGACTACTTCCTGTTTCTAGAGACTCCACCCACTTTGAGTGATGTCATCGGTGGGCATGGATCTTACTGTAGATAAATAGAAATGGGGCAGCGTGTAGCTCAGTTGGTAGAGTGGCTGGTCTGGCAACCGGAGGGTCGCCGGCTTGATCCCAGCTCCAGCTGGGTTACGTTGTCGTTGTGTCCTTGGGCAAGACACTTCACCCAGCTTGCCTGCTGGTGGTGGTCAGAGGGACTTGGCAGGTACCGGTGCATGGCATCCCCGCCTCTGTCAGTGTGCCCCAGGACAGCTGAGGATACAACGTAGCTTATCACTTGTGTGAATGGCTGTTGTGTTGTACAACGCTTTGGGGAGAAAGCACTAGAAAGTGCTCTATAAATATGTTTACCATTTTGCATAAATGACTGGTAGAATACCACTTCAAAAAGATGCAAATATCCCTTTAACTTTAGAGAGGTTGTTTTGCATCTTTTTTTTGGTTAAAATAATAAGCTTGACACAAAATCTCAGTCATAATAAACCATCTGCTATGAGAAACAAGAGATCTAACTTGTAATAAGGTTAAAAAAGTAAATAAATAAATAAATAAAATGAAAAAAAATGTGATAACTGATAACGTCACTTCCAAATGAAAAAATATCCCTTTAAGCAAATTTAATTAAAGCTGCATTGTGTAATCTTCAAACAAGCTAGGTATAGCTATAGCTATTTTACACAAACACGTCTCAGTGCTCTCACCCCTCCTGTCGGGTATAATCTCTAGCAGTGCCTCCTCCAGACATGGGCCTCACATTGCCACAGTAACAAGATAGAGCAAAACACCAGTCGTTGAAACACTGTGCTAATGTTCACCCTTGTTTTTCCTCCATCTACGTCCAAATGTTTTTTTTCTTCTGCTAACTGAAAATGTGTTTTTCTTTTTGGGACTCTGGTATTTTTTTCTAAAATTGAAGCGCCAACAGACGGCTCTTTCTGTCCTTCTATAACTTCTGGGATGTTCTGCTGGAAAATGCTGCACAACGCATTAATGGAGGATCCAGGCAGTGAGGAAGTGAGGCGCTTCAGTGAGACAGACAGTCGCATTGTCCAATAGTTGCTTTTGGTCTGAAACGTATGATTGGCTGAGGTTTTTAGAAAACTGTGAGACAACCACTTTATTGATTTCTTTCTTTTTTAAATTGCCACAATATTTTTATAGCTATACTATGTTGAAACGTTGTGAAGAGACATGGAAAAAATGTTTGAAGCTAATTTGTTTTTCAAATTTTCTAGACCAGCTTTAACTGTGCTGAAGCAAAGATAGAAAGATCCTTAATTTAACGGAGATGTGGGGAAAAGACGTCACCCTGTTTGTGACAAAAAGCAGGGGAACTGACATATTAAACAGTTCAAACTCAGAGCCCAGAAAATCAGTGGATCCTCAAAATGATTGTGTTTTAAAAACAACTTGAATTTAGTCGAGCATAAAACAATTGTTCATGTCGCAATCACTCCTTTTACACAGAATTCATTGTTCCTCTCTTGATTATCACTCTATTAAACCTAATTGCACTTTTTAGAAAATGTAATCATAAAAATAAGGGTCATGGTGGCCCTGACATTGGAGAACAATTTTGTAAATTTGTTAATATTATGATGACTTTTAAGTCATCATAATATTATGACTTATGTGCACTTTTACAGCCCCTTTATGCATCTGGAATAAAACATGATTACAGTGATATATTCCATATTTCATATATAAACTTTGAGTTTTGCCTTTTGTCTGGCAAAACAAAATACATATTTCAATGTAACCTTGACCTTTATGCAAAAGTCGAACTTCTATTTCTATCCCTTCATTTCTTCTTTCTCATCTACTGTAAGTTGATATTTTTAATGCACAACTTTGAAGCACCTGCTCTGTCTTTAGACTCCGCCTTTTGTTTTCCTGACACAGTTGATAGCTGGTAGATTGTTTTCCTTTACATTTGCCTCCCAGAAGGTAAATTAAGGATCTCAGAAATGTTCACACAACAGTGTTCTTCTGTTATCATTTACTTAGTTTACTTGACTCCATTCTATCATGTTTCTAACACATTTCTTTCTACTGGTTCTGTTTTTGAAGGTGTAAGGCAAGAGGAGATCCAGAACCAGCTATTCACTGGATCTCTCCTGAAGGCAAGCTGGTGTCCAACTCCTCTAGAACCTTGGTCTATAACAACGGTACCCTGGACATCCTCATCAGTACTGTGAAAGACACCGGCTCCTTCACATGCATCTCATCCAACCCAGCTGGTGAGGCCCACCAAGCTGTAGACCTGGTCATCATAAAACTCCCTCACATAACCAACAACACCAACAACATCCAAGAGCCCGACCCAGGCTCTTCGGACATTTCCACATCGACTCGAGTCGGTGCTAACGGCAGCAATGTGACGGGTGATGTGAAGGGCGGCGTCGACAAGAGGGTGGTGACAGCTGAGGCCACGTCGTCGACTGCACTGATCAAGTTCAACTTCCAGAGGAATATTCCAGGAATCAGGATGTTCCAGATACAATATAATGGAAGCCAAGATGATTCGCTGGTCTACAGGTGAGATTATTAACAAGCTGAATCAGACACGGTGGAAACTGATCCATACGTCTGAGCAGAGGTAGAGAATTACCCATGTCTGAGCTATGTAGATTAGATTACTTTAGATTAGATGCATTGTTAATGATCTGGTTGGAAAATGTGATCAGAGGGAATCAAAACCCAAAGAAACAAGACAGAAACAGCAAATGATTGTAATTCATCTAAATTATAATAAGGATGCAACACAGTTACACAAAACAAGAGCTCCATGAGTGGCATGAGCAGACAACAAGCATGCGTGGAATGAATAAAGAGGAGGCTGCATTTCCTCAATCCACTAAGAGGGTGTCAAGAGGGGGACATGATAAAGGGGTCCAAATGGGCCCTAGAGAGTTGCAATGTGGGCACTGTATGGCACTACAGCTGTATGAGGGCTACTATAACACATAAAGGTTGGTAGGAGGACATCAGAGAGACTATCCAAGGCTCTAGATGTAGAAACATCACATTACAGCATCTTGTTGTGTGTGTCGACAGATCATGAACATATTACTGCTAAAATATTTTAAAAACATTATTTAGAGTGAGTGGAATTGAATCTGATGTGATGTCTTGCAGCTGCAGGGTGGCTCATTTGGTTAGCACTACAGCCTTATAGAGAGACATTTGACACCTGGCTGGAGGTTTTCTTTATGGATATTCTCCCCATTAAAGTGTGCTTTTTCACTAGGTTTCCTTCCACAGTCCTATGCCATGCATGCTTCATTAATTAGCTAGTCTTGATTGGCCTTTGGTGAACCCTGTGATGGACTGGTGAACTGTCTAGGTATAACCCACAAACATGGTTCCCTTTGCTTTAAAGTGAACCCTGGTGCAGTTTGCTTACAGTGTGAAATGCAAACAGACAATCCAGTCACCCAAAGTTTGGAAATGAGTCACAAAGAGGAAGTCATTTATGGCACCGTGCATTTTAGAATCTAAAAACAAGCAAAGGTTAAAAAAAAATCTGGAAACGGTTCCATGGTCAGATGTGTAGTAATTATAAAGTGTCTATTGATATGTGGGCACAAGACTAAATATGGGCTCTTGTGTGTTTATTTTTTGGAGTGAACAAACCAGCTGATAGGAATTGATTTCTGTTTTTGGTCGTGGTTGATCTATAAGTTCTTTTTCTTCCTTCTGTTTCCTTCATAGTCTGTGTTTGATGTGGGAATTACTGCCCCAGATGAGGAGCTGGTTTTACTTTGTGCAGAGGATTATGTCCAGTTTAATCTGCTTTAAGTGCAGTGTAAAGCAAACCAAGAGAAGTATTATCCTGATGTTCAAGAGTACTATCTCAGAGTGTTCTTGGGGTGTTCTCACACCTGCAGTGTTTAGTCCATTTAAATCAAACCCTAGTTTCTTTGCCCTCTTGGTTTGGTTACTTTGCGGTGTGAACACAGTAAACATACCAGAATGTGGAACATAAAGTGAATGTGATTCAACACATGTACACTGAAAGTTTGAGCCTAACATCCTCCCATAGTCAGGTTTGGAAGTGTTCAAATGTTCACTCCTCCACCATTACCGCAGGAAGTAGGGGTGCCGGGGGGGCTGCAGCACCCCCTTCCTGGTGACCTCAAAGATGTATTCACCACAAATGGCCCAAAAGTGGATTTTAGACTTTTTTGGGAAGCCTCGAGAAAACAAAAGGAGATGCAGCAAGGGTGCAGAAATATGTCCAGCTCAGCAGACTGAGGTTCTGCTGTGCGTTGACCTGTGTCTCGGGGAAAGAGGTGTGTCTGGATCGACCGGCGGGCCCCTCGCTCTGTGATGCATGCTGCAGTCTGTGCTCCCAGGCAGCTCCCTCCCCCTGGGCAGAGGTCAGTACCAAGCTGCTCACATTGACGGCACCATGCCCCGGGTATGGATGTGGACTGGGCTAGACTGGCCACTGGGCATACATTTCCCCGGTGGACCTATGGTGACTTAGGGATCTGAGCGGGATCTGAGCGGCTCGTTTTATTCAGCACTTCCTGTTTCGCCCGCCCTAACATCCACCCTCCCTGCACAACCCATCCTGACTTCTGAGTCCTGACTGTAATGCATCATGGTCTATTTCTACTAATGTCGTACAGCGTCTGTACACTACTTTTATCATACAACATGACACGTTTCTAGGGCCCTATGTAGTGGATGAAACATTGCACTGAAAATTTCGAATACCACTACAAAATGGCTGACTCACCATATAGTGAATGAGTGGACATTTCAGACACAGCCACACACACACACACACACCAGTAGGTAAGGTGTGAAAAGAAACTGCAGGTCAGGAAAAAGCTACAAATGAACATAATTCCTAACTGATTTGGAGCAGAGGAAGTGAACTTCGGGTGTGAAAACGTTCTTAAAGACATTCCTGATTCTCACTCCAAACCAACAGACTCAACCAGGACGGCCTCGACACAATGAGCTCCTCCTTTATTGACTTTTGTCATTTGCTCCCAGTTACATAGCTTAGATCCATCCAGTGGGAAAAGATGATTATTTGAGTTAAATATTTACTCAGGTGAAACGAGGAGGAGGGAATTAACAAACACAAACACACTCTGCAGGGAAATGTGCCAACATTATCTTCTTTTCATCTCATGCTAATCCACAAGCATACTTTATTGATATGCATCATTATCGGGACCTGAAGAAGCATGAGGTTTGACTGTCTGGGTCACAGTAATGACAACGGGCCGTTAGTGAAGTCTCCAAAGACGAATCCTTACAGTCCTGCAGCAGCGTGCAATTAACAAGCATCGCTCGCTGATGAATCTACTGGTATTATCTGCCATGCATGTTATTCTTAATCTTTGTTCATAATTCATTAGCTCTTAACCCCATTTAGAGAATGTATCATGCAGCGATGGCGCCAGTGGGATTTATAGCTGTCTGTCTTGTAAAGATATCATCATCCCTCACATTAAGATGGCTTCTTTTTTCCTGCTGTCTTCTGCTCTGTTATGCTGTCTTTGTCTCTCAACACACAAAACACATTCAGGCAATTGTGGGTTTATATTAATATTATATCATATTATTGTGCAATTTCAGGGGGAAAACAATTTTTAAAGAAACAAATCAACCACCTTCCCATTGGGGTTAGGCTGTGGTGGGGTAATTTGACTCTAACCATCGTAAACCAGAGCCTTCTCATCCCCTCTCTTCTTCTTTGCTCCTCGTCCTTTCTTTAGTAGGAAGTCATTTGTGTGTCTGTGTTTGTTGCAGATTGATTGCCATTCAACACCTCTGCCAGCACAGAGCAGCAGCTCATTGATTATGGTTTTTCACTACACAAACACAGCGACTACATAGAAGAAGAACAGAGGGGGAAACGGAACAGAAAAAGACAGAAAAAAAGGATAAATGAGAAACTAAAGGGGACAACGAAGAGGTAAATCGCTGGGAGAGGAAGGGCAGGAGAATAATAGACGAGGGAAATCTGGTCCTGATGTTGCCAACAAGGCACTTACTTTTCAGGTTCAGTGAGAGTTTATTGATTTGCCTCACATTGACATTTCTGCTCTTCGTTCTCTGCATAATGCTGTTGGGAGTAGGAGTTTGATTTGTTTCTGACCAACTAAGAACTCACTACTTTTGCCTTACAACACTTCCTCCTGGTTATGGGTCTCTCTGACCTTTGATCTGCCAAAGAGATGAAACGTAATGGTTGTGATTTTCAATCTTCACTTGCCTCTCTTTCTGAGGGAGGTCAGGGTCAGATGCAGAACAACGCTTCATGGGGGACATAGAGGTTTGAGCCAGGACACCTGAGACCAGTACTGATCCAGTTAGCACTAGATTTCCTCCTTAAAGGGACGGTTGGGTCATTTTGAAGTGACGTTTTATCAGTTATTTGCTTCAACTGAACCATGTCTGAATTATCATGCTACTTTATGTGCTTCAGCAGCAGCATAGAAAACATAAACGGTAAACAGAACAATCTCAAGTAACGCCACTTCAAAATGACCAGAATGTCCCTTTAATGATTGTATTTCTTTTCCAGTGGAAGTCCAGCCCGCTGCTCAGTTGTATAAAGTAAACAGAGACTGTTTCCTGTAATTTGTTTTTGGATTAATTGAGGTGGAATTTTAGGTCCTTGTGGTCTAAGACC